>PVIR01021923.1:0-28871 GCA_004026965.1 Petromus typicus
CTGTCTCTCAAGTGCTGGGATTACAGGTGCGAGCTACCAGGCCTGGCACTGTGACATGTGGTTCTGCTTACTGGTGGGCGGGCATGAATCCATATCAGCATTGTTGGATGTGGTTAATGGAGATCAAACCTGGGCCCTTGAATTTGCAAGGCAGGAGCCAGAACCACTGAGCTAAATCCCTGGCCCAGGAATAGCTTGGTTTCGATTCTCTAAGCTTAATGTGACCAAATGACTAGTGATGTTAAACTTTTTATCACATATACATTTGCTGTTTTTACTTCACCACCTGAAAATTGTCTATTCTTTTTAAGTGCCCTTTTTTAGACTGGATTTTTCAACTGGAATAGTCTTATTTTTTTGAGCTGTTTATATATTCTTGATATTAGTCCTTTGTCTAAGAAATAGCTGGCAAAAAAAATGTTTCCCATTATGTGGGTAGTTTCTTCACTCTCTTGGTGGTTTCTATTGTCACGCAAATGTCTTTTAGTATGATGAGATCATAGTTGGTTGTTCATAGCATTTTCTTTTGGTTCCTTGAAAGATTAAACAAAATAGACAAATCCTCAGCCAATCTTACCAAGAGAAGAAGGAAAGGACTGAAATTCATGTCATTAAGAACGAGAAGACTGAAATCACAATAGATCCTGTGGAAATCTTGGGTGACCAATTCCCATTTCCTGAACATGTACTCTACTAAGATGAAACATTCAGAAGAAATGGACAAATTTCTAGATATATATGAACTACCAAAGCTGAATCAGGTAGCAAGAGCAATTAGACAAGATTAAAAAGTTAAAAGAAAGATAGGAAATGAAATGAAGAAGTTAAATTATTATTATTTTTAGATGACATGATCCTCTGTGTAGAAGAACCCCCAAACCACCAAGAGACCTAGATTTAATGAGTAAATTCAGTAGCATAGCTGGATATAAACTCAACACTCAAAAATGAATAGCATTCTTGCACATGAATAAAAAACTCACTGAGAGAAATCACAGAAACAATACCTTTCATGAGAGCATCAAGAAAAATGAAATACTTGGGGCCAGAGGTTTAGCTCAGTGGTACCACTACCTGCCTTACAAGCACAAGGTCATGAGTTTGATTACTGATATCACACAAAAAAAGCAAAAATCCCCCCTTAGGAATCAATCTAACAGTGCAAGTCAAAGACCATTACACTGTAAACTATAGTTCTCTGAAAAAAAATCATCATAGACAGACAATGGAAAGGAATACCTTGTTCTTTAGTGGAAAGAACCAATATAGTGGAGACGGTCATACAAGCAAAACTGTTATGCAGATTTAGTACAATCCCAATCAAAATAAAAAGTATATCTCACAGAACTATTGAAATCCGTCCTACAGTTTCTTTGGAACCAAAAGTGACCTACAATACCAAAAGTAATTTTGGGCAACAAATGCAAGGGAAGGGACATGACAATCTCTGACTTGAAATTATACCATAGTTACTGTTATAAAAACAGCATGGTACCGGCAAAACAAAACATACTGAAGAATCAATATTACAGAATAGAAAATGCAGAAACAACTTAAAACACACTCAACCACCTTGTCTTTGATAAAGAAGCCAAACATTTGCAACGGAAGAAAGACTTTAATAAATGATGGCAGGAAAATTGTCTTTCCACATGCCAAAGATTAAACACAGATCCATATCTTTCACCATGCACTAAACTAAAATTGAAATGGTCGGGGCCGGGGAGTTAACTCAGTGGTTCTGGTGCCTGTCTTGCAAGCGCAAGGAACCAGGTTCAATCCCCGGTAACCACATACCATACTGGCTGTGGAGACTCATACCCAGCAGCAATCAGTACCACATACCACGGTGCCGGGCATGGTGGCTCACGCCTGTAATCCCAGCACTCGGGAGGCAGAGGCAGGAGGATTGCTGTGATGTGAGTTTGAGGCTGAGCTCAGGCCAGCCTGAACCACAAAGCGAAACTCTGTCTCCAAAAAACCCTAAAATAAATAAATAAATAAATAAATAAATAAATAAATAAAAATTAAATTAAAATGGACCAAAGATATAAATATTAAAACAAAGTTGCTATATCTACTGAAAATAGAATAGGTAAAAGTCTTGAAGGTGTCAGTGTAGGCAATGATGTAACAATAAATCAACTATTGAGGGAGAGATTTAAGTAAGGGAATGAGAAGAGAAGAGCAAGAGAGAGATTTTCACTTGTTTTTTATGTCTCTATGTTTTTTAATAAAAGTGTGCATTAATAACTACTAGTAAAGTGTAAATATTACAGGAAAATTTACATTCACTTCAATAAACTTTACACTGTTAAACTGAAACTAATATGTAGAAACATTCCTTGATTATCTCTTATACTAAGTCAGACAAACTGTAGTCTTTTATATATATTCATATGTAATTAAGAGGATATTATCTTTAAAACATAATTCAGTAAATCCTTATTTTAATGAGAATTTTCACTAATTCTTTACAAGCTGAAAAGCATTCTTTTTCTAATACTGCTTACATCTGTGGTTTGACTGCATGACTAAAGAAGTTATTATCTATTTTTGTGGAACTAATCAGTGTTTAGTAAATTCATGTTGATTCCAGTCATTCAAAATTAATTTTAAATTTGAATACCTGAGAAATACCACCAAAGTTCTCATTCTGACTAAGAGTGTAAAGAATATGTGAAACTGAATTTAGAAAACTTTGTCAAGTACTCAGTTAAAAACACAATTATGCTTTTATTAATTTCTTTGTAAGTCTTTATCTACTTACTTGTCAATAACAAAATTAGGAGACTCACAAGTCTATCTTTAAAAATGGAAAAACAAAATCAGACCAAAATATGTCTTTGGTTTACTCAAATGTACTCAGAGATTAGGATAGGAGAAAAACTAAGAATCCAGAAAGGTTTATTTACAATTTTTTTTTTTTTTTTTTTTTACTTAACCCAAACCCTAAGACATCTTTCATAAGAGAAAGAACAAATCTCTTACCCAGAGTATGCCATTTCATTCCATAATTTGTGTAATGGCAAACTGAGAATAAACACTATATTAAATTTAAAAAACACAATTGCTGAGGCATATGATTAGACTGTGATTACCTTTGGGCCAGGAAGACCTGGAAGACCAATGCCTGAAACACCAGGATCACCTTTATCTCCTTTCAGTCCAGGTAGTCCTGGGGACCCAGGCTGTCCGGGAACTCCAGGAGGTCCAGGGAGTCCTTCCACACCCTGAGGACCTGTTGACATATTTTATAAAATATGCACAGGCTTGGAATGTAGCTTATGCAGATTAGTGATAGAGCATTTATTTAGCATCCTACCACACGCCTGCCCTAGGTTTGATCCTTGGCACTGATGAAAAGCAAGAAAAGTTCAAAGTATTATGAGCTGGGCATGGTGATACATGCCTGTAATCTTAGCACTCTTGAGAGGCTGAGACAGAAGGATCATAAGTTTTAGCCCAGCCTGGGCAACTCAACAACATAGTGATGCCCTGACTCAAAATCAAAAATAAAGGAATAGGGCTACCCTTGTGGAAAGGCCCTAGGGTCAATGTTCTGTATCACACACACACACACACACACACACACACACACACACACACACACACACACACACACACTTAACTTGTTACGTATCTAAAACATGTATGAACAAGGAAAAAGATCTGTAAAAATCACAACTAATCCAAACTATGTTCCAAGCTTCACAACCATGAATATATAAAAGCTGACTTGAAGGCTATTTAAGAGAGAAAGATATAGTTGGAGAAGAGATTTGTCTAAATTCTAACTTTTAAAGTTTCTAAATCTCTATCCATTACTATCCACCTGAGACATTTTTGTAGAGTTCTACTCCCTGATTGCCTTAGATATCATCTCAGTCTGATTCTGTCAACACTCATCCATCTGTTTTTCTTTGTAGCACTGAGGTTCAAACTCAGGGCCTCACATATGCTAGGCAAGTGCTTTACCATTGATTTCCATTTCTGGGCTTCATGATAGACTATATTCTAAAAAAAGTCCCTTACTGGTACTAAGATTTAGAGGCTTTTCAGCACTCACCTGGAAAACCCATATCACCTATATTTCCTTTAAGTCCAGGAGGTCCTATAAGTCCTTTCTGGCCAGGGAGGCCAGGGTCACCCTTGGGACCTAGAAAAGTCAAATTGGTACAATTAAGACAAGTAAGCACCAGCATTGAATTGGTTGAATTCAATCCCAATACAGGATTAAAGTAAAGAAGTGTAACTGAGCATGAAATAAGCATAGGATACCTAAGACATCTTAGGAACACTTCACAGTACAATTATAGTAATAGAGGGCACATAGTAGAACTTTATTAAAATAAAAAGAAAATTTACCAGGATACCTTCTTTCTTGCCCCAAACAATTCAGATCATCTGAAGTGTTATATTTTGCAGATCTAGAACTATCCTTACTGTTAAGTCAGTTTATACAGATTCAGAAATAGCATTTTCATGTAGAGCCTTATTATATGAAACTAAGAAGAACAAAGACAGAAACCTTTCATGATATAACCCTACTTCATAAGCCAGAGAGGCAAATGGTGGTGTACAGGAACTGGGCAGCCATGCCTCCTGGCATGACACTCTGGGCACATTCCTCTGAAAGCGTCTGTGTCTGAGTTCTGTGGTGTTATGTAGGTGTCTTCTAAGAACCATGCCTTAAATATTTTGTCTTTCACAATGACTTCTAATCTGAGAAAGAGAATGCTGATGATGTGAAGGAGAAACAATGAGAGAATTTCTCTTTCTCATTATATCAAAGCAATGTGATATAAAAGCAAATAAATGGACTTCAGGGCTTTGAGAAGCACGAGAACGAGCTGTTCTTTGTGGGTCAAACGGAAATAGTTTATGGGTCAAATGGTTTAAGAAGCAGCAAAAAAAAGCTTCATGTGGAATAATTTTAAAAAGAACTGTTCATTTTAAGGGTGATTAATGCTATAACACTCCACACAGGAAGGCTGTGAGGCTTTTACTCCTAGAAACTTTAAAAAGTAGAGTTGATCATTATCTGTTATTACATGAATCAATAACTGACTTGTGGGTAGGGGAAAAAAAAATCTGGAAAAGGACTTCTACCAAATAGTTGTCTTATGTACGTTGCAATATATGCACTAAAACACAGCACATAATTTGAATCATACTTCTGGGTGTACTCTGCCATCACACAAAGAAGAAGCTCAATGAATAAAGCAAAGGACATAAGAAACCATGTCTTTTGCTTTATTCATTCAGTTTCTTCTTTTTGTGATACATAAGAAATCATGTCTCATGAGTGAAATAAATAGGTCACAGATAGGTAAATATCGCATCTTTTCTCTTGTATGAGAAAATAAAGATGTAAATGAGTCCTAGAATTGTGTGTTATATATTGTGAAATAGAAAATACTCAAAGTGAAATAGGGTGAAGGGGGAAAAATAATGAGATTATAACAAAAAAGAAAGGAAACAAATTGTATGTATATGGGGGGTGGTAGGGTGGGTAGGGCTATGGGGAAAAGTGAGAATTAAGTTGTCTTATACTGATACAAATACCCACTGTGGAGTGCAATTATGATGTGTATATGTAATGTACCAATAAAGATTTCAATTAAAAAAAATCATGTCTGTTGAAACTTTGGCTAAAGAGCAACATTTCTATCAAAGTGCAGTTCCTTGTTTTAGCTGCTACACAAGCATATGACTATGACCAAATTTAAATCATCAAACACAAGAAATACGTAACTACCTCTCCCAGGTTCAGAGTCAGGTATCCAAAAGTCACAACTGGTCTATCTTACCTACCTGGCAGTCCTGGTAATCCAGGTTGTCCACTGAGTCCAGGTTGCCCTGGGTCTCCAGGCAAACCCTGGTAGCCTTTTGGCCCTGGGACTCCAGGAATACCTTACAAGGATGAATGGGAAATACAAGTCAGACTACTGTTAATCCATTAAATGGATCTGGCTAAACAAGCTGCCCCAGTGTTCAACCATACATGTAACAGAGGAATTAATGATATTCTTTTGTGCTACAAAGCATCAATCTTGGATTCTTACCAAAACCTGCTTTTTATTTTCCTACCACCAAGAAATATAAAGCACTTAATGAAGTTAGTTTCTTCTTTGGAATTTAGTGTCACACAATGAAAATTTTTAGGCTTTCTTTCAAATTCTATGACTTTCTTTACCAGAGCTATGGTAAAGGCACATGTATTTTACTGCCTCAGAAAGCACAACAGAGAGAAAGGACTTGCAAGGGAAAAGTCAAGGAAGACACTTCATTTTAGCCATAATGGAAAATTAGTCTCTTTTGTGACTGTATTAAACTGTAAACGTTTTTGAGGAAATTTTTCACCAGTCTTTCTCACTGAGAAATAAAACATCTGTTCGCATAAACATACTCACATACATATATACTTGACAATATTAATACTTAGAACATAGAGAGTTACAAATTTACCACAAGCTGCAAATAAGCATACTTAGTGAAGTTTGTTACTGTTTCAAAGAGTATTCTACATAGCTTTGTTTGTAAGCGCTTTATAAAAACTACTTTCTGTGAATGCACTATATGCTGATTTATGTTTATATATATTCTGATGTTTTGTTCTGAAGACATGACATTTATGTAGAAAAAAAGAGTTGCTGAGTTAAAAATTTCCATATACTTCATGCCTTATTTGCTTCTAATGAAAAAACTATAGTAACATAATTGTTCCATGAACACAATTTCAGGCTTTCCTCCAATGTTGCATGTGGCTACTCATAGCGCAAGACTTTTTTTCTGCCAAAGTAGAACATTTAAAAACCAGGTATTATGGATAGTAAAACACTGCACTACAACAATGTCTCCATCATCCAAATCTGGTTTCAGAAGGGAAAAAGAGGTTAGTGAATTTCTTAAACAGTGAAATCTGTTTTCCAACTAATGGAGGCTATATATCTTTTTCTCCCTATAATATCATGTTATTCTTTCTGAATGGCTTAAAAGTGACTCCTTAAATCTATTTTTAAAATCTCACAAAAAGCTAGGACTGAAGGTCCCATTTGACCAGGCCATCACTCTGGTAGGTATATACACACAAGAATTAAAAGATTTGTATCACAACGACATATGTGCACCCATGTTTATAGCAGCACAGTTTGTGATTGCTAAATCTTGGAAACAACCAAAATGTCCATCAACTGGAGACTGGATAAAGAAGATGTGGTTCGTTAATATAACGCAGTATTACTCTGCCATTAAAAATGATAAGATTGGGGCTGTGGATTTAGCTCAG
Source organism: Petromus typicus (assembly GCA_004026965.1). Taxonomy (NCBI): domain Eukaryota; kingdom Metazoa; phylum Chordata; class Mammalia; order Rodentia; family Petromuridae; genus Petromus; species Petromus typicus. Next base: position 7,292 of record PVIR01021923.1, read on the forward strand.
TGGTTCCGGGGCCTGTCTTGCAACAGCAAGGACCTGGGTCCAATTCCCCCAGTAACCACATACAATACTGGGCGTGGAGATGCATGCCCAGCAGCAACCAGTACCACATACCACAGTGCCGGGTGTGGTGGCTCATGCCTGTAATCCCAGCACTCAGGAGGCAGAGGCAGGAGGATTGCTGTGATGTGAGTTTGAGGCTGAGATCAGGGCCAGCCTGAACTACAAAGGAAGAGCCTGTCTCAAAAAGAACAAACAAACAAACAAACAAACAAATAAACAAACAAAAGATAAGATTGAGTCATTTGTACTCAAATGGATGGACCTTGAGGACATCCTCATAAGTGAAATAAATAGGTCATAGATGTTTAAATATCATATTTTTTCTCTGGTATGAGAAAATGAAGTTGTAAATTAGTTTTAGTATGCATAGTTGATATTGTAAAATAGAAAATATTTAAAAGGAAAGAAGGTGTCTAGATAAATAATGAAGGGGAAAAAGAATGTGATGGTAATAAAGAAAAAAGAAATTAAGATTATGTATATAGCAGGTGGGGGATTGCAGGGTGGGAAGAAAGGGGGAAAATGAGAATCAAGTCATGTCATATTCTGGTACTAACAGTCAATGTTGAATGAGATGATGATGTGTATTCATAATGTACCAATAGAGACTTTTTTAAAAATCTCACAGCCTAAAATAAGTAAACTATGAAGAAAATACTCAAACCAAAGATTATCAGGGTAACAATACAATTCAAGTGAAAATTAATATTCATTACCCAAGTTGGATGTACATAAGTACCTTTGTTGATAAATCCTGTGTTACAAGTTTGTTTTCATATTATTTAAAAATTAAACTTCAAGAGCTGCAGCGCAGCTCAGTGGTAATACATGTGCTTAGCACAAACACCTCCATAGGTTCGATTTTCAGCAAAAAAGAGAAAATAAAAAATATGAGATATACTAAGGAAAAAAAATGTATTTACAAGTACATGCCCATTCACACACCTGGTAAGCCAGGTTCTCCCTTTTCTCCTTTTGAGCCCAGGAGATTTGGATCGATTGGTCCAGGAGGGCCCGGAAGGCCAGGTTCTCCTTTATCACCTTTTTCTCCTGCAGGGCCAGGAAGTCCTGGTTGACCCTGTAAGCCATCATCACCTAGAGTCAACATATGTAGGGAAGACATAACGAATTGGATTTAATAATCCACAGTTAATATATGTAATGATTATATATATATAATTGATAGTTGGGTTGGCTAATAAGCTCCCAAAACACATATGTAAAGTAAGATATTATCTATGAATTAATTGTGTGCATACAAATATTAAAACTCAAATAACAATCTCTCTTTCATTTGAAATTCTTTGACCAAAAAGCAAATGTGAAGTAAGCATTTATCACATTTCATGTTATCCAAACTAAGTAGACTACCATAATGAAAATGCCATGTCATATAGAAACAAAATACTAAGTATTATTCATTTTTAAAGTAGTTAAATGAAAATATACCATGTAATATAAAGCAATATTTATTTTTTCTCTCTTACATATCATCCAGAAAACTCCTAATATTACCTTTAAGACCAGGAGCACCACTCCTGCCAGGAATTCCTAAAGGTCCTGGTGGGCCTGGAGGTCCCATCATACCCATTTCACCTTTGGTACCTTTGAAAAATACAAATGAATAAATTTTCCTCTTTTGACACTAGAAAGATTAAAAAGTAGGTTTTAAGATGTCAGCTAGAAAACTATTGCACAATCTTAGCATCCACTATTGGAACATACCCAGGGATACAGATGCTAATTATGGTAACTCATCTCCAAAGATGGGTCTCAATGAATACTTTCCAATACACACATCCTGGCACAGCCCCCTCTCCTGGAATCTAGGCTGATTGCTTTAGCCCTGACTAAATGGCACTGCATAACTCTCAAGCTAGATCAAAAGAAGTCTAGCAGCTTTTACCTGGGGTGCCTGGAACACTCATTTTCAGCCTGTGAGATTCTTTCTCTTAGAAGTCAGCTACCACAGAAGCATAAGCAATACCATGATACTATGATGGTGTGAGGAGCCCAAGCCATATGAAGAGGCACTATAGGTGATGAGAAGCCATGGGAACCAAGGCACAGCTGAGGGCAGAGAAGTGGCATCTAACAGTAGAGAGCCTTCAGACCTAAGCACCTAATTTGGAGTTATGTGTAACAAATAAATAACCCAGTAAAGCTACTTCTTGATTTTTTTTTTTTTTTTTTTTTTAGGTTTTTGGAGACAGGGTCTCGCTTTGTGGTTCAGGCTGGCCCTGAGCTCAGCCTCAAACTCACATCACAATCCTCCTGCCTCTGCCTCCCGAGTGCTGATTTACAGGCATGAGCCACCACGCCCGGCACTGTGGTATGTGGTACTGGTTGCTGCTGGGTGTGGGTCTCCACACCCAGTATCGTTATGTAGTTACCGGGGAATCGAACCCAGGTCCTTGCGCTTGCGAGACAGGCGCCAGAACCACTGAGCTAACTCCCCGGCCCCCATATTTCTTGATTTTTGATGGCAGAATGTTGAGCAAAATAAAAATGGTGATTTAAACCATTAAAGTGTAGCATTCTTTACTATGCAATAATGTTTAACCAAATTCTAACAGAGGAAAAAGTGCAGTACAGACAGTGAATGGAATATCTTGCAATCAAAGATACTTTAACAATCTCACTTAACAGTGTAAACACAGAAAAGACCACCATGAGTTAATTTAGCAGAGTCATAATAATATTAATTCCATGGATCAAAAGTGAGGGAAATATTAAACTAATTACCTGGGAATCCAGGGGCACCTGCTTTTCCTGGGAGTCCTGGTGATCCTGGAGGCCCCATAGGACCAGGTGCTCCAGGGGTCCCTGGACTGCCCCTCTCACCAGGAGGTCCTGGAACATCAAATCCAGGAGGTCCTGGATCCCCCTTCTCTCCTGGCATTCCGTGTAAGCCTAGTTGATGCAATAGCAATATTAATCAGTGTTAAGTCAGTTTTAAAGGATTATCTAATAACATTTCAATTTGATAAAACTCACTTAAGAAAAAACTACTGGCAACATAATAAATGGGAGAAAACTGAAAGTTTTCTGTCTAAAATCAGGAATATGACAAAGAAGGTCCACTATAATGAGTTGCTTTCAATATAGTACTCAAACATTAGCCAAATAAGTCAGGCAAGAGAAAGAAACAAAAGGATAAGTACAGGAAAGGAAAAAGTTAAACAACCACTGTTCGCAGATGACACTGTCCTCTACATAGAAGAGTAAAACAATCCCACCAAAAGACACCTAGAATTAAGAGCCTACTTCAGAAATGTAGCAGGATACATATTTATTTTCTCATACCAGAGAAAAGATGCGATATTTACCTATCTGTGACCTATTTATTTCACTTATGAGGATATCCTCAAGGTATGGCCATATAAGTATAAAGATATAAATGAGTTCTAGAATTGTATGTTATATATTGTGAAATAGAAAATACTCAAAGTGAAATAGGGTGAAGGGGGAAAAATAATGAAATTATAACAAAAAAAGAAAGGAAACAAATTTTATGTATATGGGGGGCAGTAGGGTGGGTAGGGCTATGGGAAAAAATGAGAATTAAGTTGTGTCTTATACTGGTACAAATTTCCATTGTGGAGTGCAATCATGATGTGTATATGTAATGTACCAATAAAGATTTCAATAAAAAACATTAAAAAAAAGAAATGTAGCAGGATAGAAAACCAGCGCATACACACACAAATCAACAGCGTCCCACCAATGATGAACTCACTGAGAAAGAATTTTTTAAAATGACACTAGTCACAAAAATAGTAAGAAAATTTACATACTTAAAGACTAAACTAACCCAAGAAGTGAAAGACCTCTACAACAAAAACTACAGTATGTACTCTGGAAAAGGAGATCAAAGAGCACATCAGGAAAAGTTGAGATATCCAACATTACTGGATAGTCAGAACCAACATAGTTGAATGGCCATACTTTAAAAACTGATGTACAGATTTAACATATATTCATCAAAATACAGCATTCTTCACAGGACTAGAGAAAACAATCTTAAATTCATATGGAAACAGAAAAGACCCAGAATATCAAAAGCAATCCTGAACTACAACAGCAAAACAGGAGGCATCACAACCATAGATTTCAAGTTACATACTACAAATCTACAGTGGTTAAAAACAGCATGGTATTGGCACAAATACAGATATATAAGTGAACAGAACAGAGAAAGCTGAAGCAACAACAGGCACATTCAACTACCTGATCTTTGACAAAGTGGATCAAAATTCTTGCTTGAGAAAAGACAGCCTCTTAAGTGAAAAGTGCTGGGAAAATAGATTGTCCATGTGAATAAGAATGAACAGATTAGAAGATACAGAAATAACTCCAGATTTACTCATCATTGACAAAGAAGTCAAATACCCTCACTGGAAGGAAGATAGCCTCTTTAATAAATTGTGTGGGAAAAATTGGGTCTCAACTTGCCAAAGATTTAAACTAGGTGCATATCTTTTATCACGCACTAAACTAAAATTGGAATTGATCAAATATCTAAATACTAAAACAGAAATAATAAACCTGCTAGAAGGGAGGTTAGGTATAATTCTTTTTAAATTGATTTTATTGGTACATTTTATATACACATCGTGATCACAATCGACATTTGAGAATTTGTACCAGTACATGACATGACTTGTCATTTTTTCCATTCCCCTGCATACCCTATACCCCCGGCTCCCTATATACATAAGCTTTGCTTTCTTTTTTTAACCATCAAATTTTTCTTTTCCTTCTCTATTTACCACACCTCCCTTTTACCTTTGAATATTTTCTATTACACAATATATATCATACATTTTAGAACTCATTTAAATCAGTTTCTCGTATCAGAGAAAAGATACAGTATTTACACCCCTGTGACCTATTTATTTCACTTATGAGTATATGGTCAAGGTACATTAATTTGAGTATAAAAGACTCAAATTAATCATTATTGCAGAGAAATACTCCACTTTATACTAAAAAACCTCACATCTTCTTTATCCATTCTGCAGTTGCTGGTAATTTGGGTTGTTTCCAAGATTTAGCTATACAAACTGAGCTGCTATAAAATAAGTGCATTTATGTCACTGTGATGTGAATGTTTTAATTCTTTCATGTATATACTTAGCAGGGGAATAGAAGGCACAAATGGAATCTCTAATCCTAATTTTTTGAGGAATCTCCACACTGATCTCCACAGTGGTTGCACAAGTCTACATTCCCACCAACAGTGGGGAAGAGTTCTTCTCTCCCTGCAGCCTCACCAGCACTTGTTGCTGGTTAATTTAGAGACACCAGCCATTCTTTATGGAGTGAGATAGAATCTCTGTGTTGTTTTCATCTGAACCTCTCGAATGATCAGTGATGCTGAGCATTTCCTCATAAGCTTCCTAGCTGTTTTTACTTCTTCTGAAAAATGTCTGTTGACTTCAGATGCCCATTTTTGAATTGAGTCTTTAAAATTGGAGAGCTATTTTTAAAGCTCTGTATACATTCTAAATAGTAGCCTTTTGAGAAACAGCAGGTAAAAATTTTTCCCACATAGTTGGTTGTCTTTTTGCTCTGCTGGTGGTTTCTTTTTCTGTGAAGCAGCTTTTTAATAAGAAGAGATCCCAGGTGTTGATTCCTTCTGCTAGTTCTCATGCTGTAGATGTTTTGTTCATGTCTTTCCTTGAACCAGTGTCTCCAAAAGTTCTACCTAATATGTGTTGCAGCAGGTCTATTGTTTCTGGTTTTTTTCCCCTTTATTGAAATCTTTATTGATACATTACATATACAGATCATGACTGCACTCAGCAATGAGAATTTGTACCACAGTATGACACAAGTTAATTCTCAGTTTTCCCATTCCCTTACCCACCCTACCACTCCAACCCCTATATACATAAGCTTTATTTTTTTATTATAATCTCATTATTTTCCCCTTGTTATTTACCCTTACACCCCATTACCCTTTGAATATTTTCTATTTCACAATATCTATCATATATTCTAGAACTCATTGACATCTTCATTTCCTATACCAGAAAAAGATATGATATTTATACATCTGTGACCTACTTATTTCACTTATGAGGATATCCTGAAGGTATATCCATTTGAGTATAAATGACTCAATCTTATCATTTTTCATGATAGAGTAATATTCCTAGGCTAGAGGTCCCATTTGACCTTGCTATTCCTCTGCTAAGTATATATACAAAATAATTATAAGATTCATATCACAGCTACATATGTGCACCCATGTTTATAGCAGCTCAGTTTGTGATAGCTAAATCTTGGAAACAACCAAAATGTCCATCAACTGGAGACTGGATAAAAAAGATGTGGTTCTTTTATAGTGCTTCTGTTTTAATATTTATGTCTTTAATCCACTTTTATTTTCATTTAGTTCACAGAAAAAGAGATAGATCTAGCTTTGGTCTTTGGCAGGTTGAAAACCAGCTTTTCCAGCACCATTTGTAAAAGAGTCTATTTTTCCTCCATTGAGGATATTTGTCACCTTTGTCAAAGATGAGGTAGCTTAGTATATCTGGCATTGTTTCTGGATTTTCTAATCTGTTCCACTGATCCTTGGATCCGTTACTTTGCCAGTATCATGCTGTTTTTTTTTTTTTTTAACCACAGTGGCTTTGTAGTAGTTTCAAGTTGGAGACTGCAGTATCCCCTGCCATGTCCTTGTTGCCTAGAATTGTTTTTGTTATTCTATGTTTCTTGTGGTTCCAGTTGAATTTTTGGATTATTTTCTTTAAATCTATGAAGTATGCTGTTGGAATTTCATTTGGCATTGTATTGACCAATCAAAGAGTTGGTTCTTAGAAAGGAAAAACAAAATTTATAAACCCTTAGCCAACCTTATCAAACAAAGCAAAGAAATGGCTCAAATCTATGCAATTAGAAATGCAAATAGGGAAATCACCACAGATCCAGCAGAATTCCAGAAGATAATAAACACCTACTCTGAAAATTTTTACTCTGATAAGATGGAAGACATAGAAGAAATAGATTGATTCCTAGATACATATGAACTTCCAAAGTTGAACGAAGAAGATATAAAACAACACTCCAATATCAAACTGTGAAATTGAAAACGTAATTTAAAAAACTTACCAACATAGAAAAGTCTTGGTCCTGATGGCTTTACAGCTGAATTCTACAAAACTTTTAAAGAAGTGTTAGTGTCATTACTGCTCTTACTTTCTAATGAAATCGAAAAGGAAGCAACACTTCCAAATTCATTACTGGAAACAACTATTACTTTGAGTTCAAAAGGAGAGAAAGATCCAGCAAAAAAAGAAAGCTATAGGCCAATCTCTCCAATGAACACTGATGCTAAAATCCTCCATAACATAATGTCAAACAGAATATAGAGGATCATAAAGAAGATCATACACCCTGACCAAGTTGGATTCATCCCAGAGATGGAAAGATGGTTCAACATATGTAAATTAATAAATGTAATATACTACATTAAAAGACTCAAGAACAAGAACCATATGGTCATCTCAATAGATGCATAAAAAGTGTTTGACAAAATCCAGCACCCATTCATGATCAAAACCCTACAGAAAATTGGAATAGATGGACTTTATCTTTAATGAGTAAAAGCTATTTATAATAAACCAACATCAACATCACACTTAAACTTTTCAGACTAAAATCAGGAGCAACACAAGGATATCCACTATCACCATTCCTGTTCAACAGAGTGCTGGAAACATTATCCACACAATTAGACAAGAGAAAGAAATAAAAAGAATAAAGATATGAAGGGAAGAAGTTAAACTCATTACTTGCTGATGACATGATATTCTACATAGAAGATCCTAAAAACTCAACCAAAAAACTGCTAAACTTAATTGACAAACTTAATAGTATAGCTGAATACAATATAAATGCTCAATAATCAATAGTCTTTGTATACATAAACAACAGACTCACTCAGAGAGAAATTGAGGAGTTAAATCCTTTCACAGTAGCATCCAGAAAAATGAAATACCAAAGAATCAATCTAAGAAAGGAGGTGAAAGAGCTATACTCTGAAAAGTTCAGCACTCTGAAAAAGGAGATTGAAGAGGATATCAGAAAATGGAAAGATATCACTTGTTCCTGGATGGGAAGAACCATGGTTCTATTCCCACAACTACTATATAGGTTAAATTGTTGAAGACATTTTCATAGGAAAAGGCTTTAAGATCAAAATCTCAGTCTCATGGAACTAGCACAATGAATCAACAACTAGGATTTCCTTCTATTAAAAAGCTTCTGCACAGAAATAAAAACTACCAACAGAGCAAATACAATCTACAACATGGGGAAAAAAAAACTTTTATCAACTGTTTCTCAGAAAAAGGTCTACTATCTAGAATATGTAAAGAACTTAAAATATCAACCCTCCAAATTTAAAGATCTAATCCAAAAATGAGCATCTGAAATGAAGAGACATTTCTCAGATGAAGAAATGGAAACAGCAAATGAACGTATGAAAATATGCACAATATCACTGGTTATGAAAGAGATGCAAATGAAAACAGTACTGAAATTCCACCTCACTCGAGAAAGAATGGATATTCTCAAGTAAACAACTTATAACAAATGTTGGTGAAATTTTGAGGAAAAAGAAAGCCTTCTTCACTGTTAGTGGGAGTATAAACTGTTGGAACCAGTGTGGAAATCAGTATGGAGATTCCTCAGAAAATCTAGGATTAGATAGTCTATTTGACCCAGATACCTGCTAAATATGTTCCCCAAAGAATTAAAAGCATCACATCACAGCAATATATGTGCATCCATGTCTATAGCTGCCCAGTGTATTATGGCTAAATCTTGGAAAAAGAGTAAATGCCTACCAAGTGTTGACAGAATAAAGATGTGGGAATTTTTGCAAAATGGAATACTACTCAGCCATATAAATAAAACTGGAGACATTTAGAGCTGAATGGATGCACATTGTGTCTATACTCAAATGAAACAAATAGGAAACATATGTGTAAATATCACATTGTTGCTGTGGTTAAAGAAACTGCAAGGATAAATGAAGGCCATATACATAATAGATAATGTAAAATAGGAAGAAAAGGTCCAAAAAGGAAGGGAATCGGAAGTGAAAGATGGTAGGGAAAATTAAACATGGTAAAGAAAAAATTATAAGAAAACAAAGGAAAAAGTGGAAACCAAGTCTTTGTAGATAAGAACGGGTAAAAGGGAGGGCAGGGTTTAGAGAAAAAATAAGAACCAAGATATGTCATGTATAGGTACAAATTCCCAATGATAAATATAATCGTAATATTATATACCTAAATTGTACCAATAAGCTCAATGAAAAAAAAAGTATCTAGACTCATGTCTCACATTCTGTATTAAAATCAAATGAAAAAGATATAAATATTAAAACAGAAACATCTACTGGATGATAAAATAAGCAAAACTCTTGAAGACAAAGACATAGGCAAGGACTTCCTGGAGAAAACCTCAGTTGCACGAGAAATACTCCCAGGAATAGTTTATGCTTCAACACTAGCTCTATGACCACACATGGATTTGCATTGTTGTCCTGAATTATGAGTTAGTACTTAATGACTAATACCTGAGTAAGTCAGTTACATGAACCCTGTAATTATATTTTGGCTTATATTACATGTTGTTAATAAGACATTAGTATCAGTTCTTAGTAATGTTTGGTTCTCAGTATTTGAATCAAAAATTTATAAAAAATGTATTACAATCTAAGTTTCTGAAAGACTCACCCACTCTAAAAAGTTAAGTGGTTAAAAAGTATGAGTATGTTAGTGGGGAAATAATTACATTAAAATATTGTACATGTTCTTATTGCAGTACCTACCAGCTGTGCAATTTAAGTGACTCACTTGATGTTGGCAATGTTCTTTTCTGCTCTCTGGGATAATGCCACAACTGAGTGGAAGCTGCTGGAGGCCGAGCCATGGGCTCTAATCTTACATTTAAATATTTATTAGTGATTATTTTTATGTAAAAACAAAATGTGGGATTTGAAAATGTTTGATGTCATATTTAAACATGCTCTTAAAATGATAAAATTCACTTTGAAATTTAGAGAATTCCACTTATTTGATACAGTGGTAAAGGTTCCAATGCTGTCATTTATTAGTGAAGTCCTGTAAGAAGGGGTAAGAAATTTTATACTGATTTATTTGTGAAGTAAAGTGAAACACCAAATAACAGACACTATAATGGCTCTATATAGATAACTATCTATTGTTATATAGTTACACCCAAATAGGTTTTCTAATAGTCGAGTTTTAAATAGAAATAATTTGTTTCTTTTTTTTTTTTTTTAGTTTTTTTTGAGACAGGGTCTCCCTTTGTAGTTCAGGCTGGCCCTGAGCTCAGCCTCAAACTCACATCACAGCAATCCTCCTGCCTCTGCCTCCCGAGTGCTGGGATTACAGGTGTGAGCCACCACACCCGGCTGAAATAATTTGTTTCTTGAAATATATTCCAAGAAGTAGTATATGAAATAGTGCAAAGTAACCAAACATTGAGTAATTATGCAGAAATATAATTTTTTTACATTTAAAGCTTTAAAAAAAAAGTTTTTTGAAAAATAACTTCAAAATTTTGTAGACTTGAAGATGGAGAAAGAGAGAGAGTGAGAGAGAGAGAGAGAGAGAAATTACAATTTTGCAACAAGCAGAGCTACCTAAGGTCTACTTGAACATGGCAGGAAGACTAGGTTAGGAACAAACCTACACATGAAAGGGATTAAAACAGAAAAACTCAACAAATGGAAGTTATTAGATATCAGTTCACTACAATATCATACTGCATTAGGAACATACTAATGAAATGATCATTTTCTCTGATGTTCATATAGCATATTCTATAAATGAAAGGCATTTTTCAATAAAGACATATAAAATATCACAGAAAATTATACTTTACATTCTTATTTCTCTCTGATCTTCACACTGTTCTCAGCAATCAATCTGAAATTTAAGCTCATATGTGCTAGATTAAAATAATTTTATTTTGTACTATAACAGGTCAAATAAAGAGAAATAAATATTACTAGATGACTATAAGTTAACAATTTACATATCCATTATTATTAGTAGAATTAGTAATAGATAATATGATATAATTTTTGCAGCATAGATCTTTGCCATAACTGTTATCAGGAATAGGCATCTTGCAAAGAACCAGGATAAAGAAAGTCAGTATAAAGTCAAAAGTTCTTCCCAGCACATAGGATGCTGAGGCAGGAGGATTACTGTGAGATTGAGGCCAGCCTGGGCTACATGGTAAGTTCAAGACCAGCCTGATTTACACAGTGAAATGCTTTCTCAAAAAAGATTAAAAATTCTGCTTAATACCCTCATACAACAACAGCAATTATATTGCTATTTCTACAGAGGATACATAGGGATATATAAATACTCTAAATTTACTGGCAATCAAATATAGTTGCTTCTAGAAAATGGGAAAATTTTAAAAACATGTACTACTGGTGATAATTTCATAGACATACATATACACTCATGTGCATGCACGTGCACACACACATACATACACACACACACACACACACACATACACACACAACTTTACTTTGCCCAAAGCTTTCGTATCCCTCAAAAAGTTTAGATACTTAGAATGCATTCTTCCTAAACTTTGAAAATGATATGAGTAATTTTTAGGGGTTTTTTTTGTCTGCCTTGATTAACAGCAGTGAAGAATTGTTTTGGTTTTTAATTTCTTTTAGCTGATTTCATTCACACATTTTTTTCTCAAAATGAAAAAGCATTACAATATATTTGGCTCAGGTTAAGGTATGATCTGTGGACATGGAACAGAATATTTAACTGATTTCTGAAAAGATTAATGTCTTAACACACTAGAAAACAGCTAAATGAAAGCAGTAAGAATCAAAACTCTCCATATTCCTTTATTAATTAGTAGGCCTTGGAATGTAAAGCTTTTTGTTTCTAGTCCCTTTACAATTTTCCTTTTCTTTTTCTGCATTCAAATGAAGATTTAATATTCAACAGAACCTTAATTTAAAAATGTATTTAATTGGATAAACTGTGTTGGAAAGAAAAAGACAAATAATAGAACCTTTAAAAATAATAGAAAATGAGAGTCAAAAGAAAAACTAGAAAAGCATAAAACATTTTGCCCTAGAGACATAACAATATAGAACATTTTGCATTAAGTTTTCTACTACAAAATGAAACACAAATATCTTTAAAAGCTTAGTAGAAACTGAAATTTAATGTCAGCCAAGCATTATAACTCAGATTTGTTAAGATATTAGTCATAGTCTTCTTGATTAACCTGTTACTGAAATGTAAAAATAACAATATTTTCTTCCTTCTTAAAATTTCTTTCATTGGGTTGCACAGTTTTTGACATGTTCTCCTTTCACTCTCATTTGATTCTACACACTTTTTAACTTCTTTTGTGATTCACTGGTTTTTTGTTTTTGTTTTTGTTTTTGTTTTTTCTTAGACAGGGTCTCATTCGGTAGTTCAGGTTGGTCCTGAGCTCACTATGTAGCCCAGGCAAGCCTCGAACTTACAGCAATCCTCCTGTCTCTGCCTTCCGAGTGCTGGGATTACAAGCATGAGCCACCACACCTGGCACTGTATGTGCTACTGATTGCTGGTGGGCATGAGTCTCCATGCCCAGCATTGTGGTATGTGGTTACTGGGAATCAAACTTGGGACCTCACACTTGTAAGGCAGGTGCTGCAACAACTGAGTTAAATCTCCAGCCTCTGTGATTCATTGATTATTGAATAATGTATTATTTAATCTCCAGGTGGTTGCATACTTTCTGTAGTTTCTTTGAATGTCTGATTTCAAGTTTCATTCTTCCATGACCAGACTGTAAGCAGGAGATTATTTTCATTTTTAAATCTTTATTTAAACGTGCTTTGTAACCTAAGATATAACCTATTTTGGAAACAGTTCTAAGTGCTGATGAAAAAATATATATTTCTTTGTTGACAGATGCAATACCCTGATTATCTATTTTAGTCCTTTTTGTTTCATGGTGTGCTTTAACTCTGTTGATTTTTTTGTTTAGTAGAACCGTCTACTTGTGAGAATAGGGTACTGAAGCTGAACATAATGACTGTATGGTGCCCATCTGGGCCCCAGTTGTACAGGGTGTCATTTTCTATTATTTATTTATTTTTTTTTTTTTTAGGTTTTTTGAGACAGGGTCTCACTTTGTGGTTCAGGCTGGCCCTGAGCTCAGCCTCAAACTCACATCACAGCAATCCTCCTGCCTCTGCCTCCCGAGTACTGGGATTACAGGCGTGAGCCACCACGCCCGGCACTGTGGTATGTGGTACTGGTTGCTGCTGAACGTGAGTCTCCACGCCCAGGGTTGTATGTAGTTACCAGGGAACGAACCCAGATCCTTGCGCTTGCAAGACAGGCGCCGGAACCACTGAGCTAAATCCCCGGCCCGTCATTTTCTATTCTTTCACTTTCAGCCTATAGACTTCCTTTCGGATGAGATGTGTCTTCTATACGCAATATATGGTTTTGTTTAATTACTCTCTCACTTATATGTGGACTTTCCTGTAGGCTCTTTAGTGCACTATACTCAACAAGGTACTGTCAAATACAATGCAATAAATAATAAAAAGATCACATATCATGACCAAATTTGCTTCATCCTAGGGTTGCAAGGGCGATTTAACATACATAAATCAGCAAATGTAATATATCACATAAATGAATTAAGGACAAAGTTACATTGTTAGTAGTAATGTAAAGTAGTGCAACCACCTATGTGAATTAGTATGGATATTCACTAAAAACTAAAAATAAGGATTCTATTTGATCCAGCTACTCCTCATCTGAGTATCATGCTGAAAGAGATAAGGGCATCGTATTGAAGTGATACATGCATATTCAATTTTTAGAGTAGTGCATCTCATAATAGTGAAATCTTGGGGGCAGTCTACATGACCACTAACAGATGAATAGATAAAAAATTATATATATATATTTATATATATATATTTATTTATATATATATAAACATCACCTCACCCAGCATCACTATCAATATCAATATATCACTATATATTTATATATATGTGGAATAGAGTACTACTCAGCCACAAAAAACGATAAGTTTGGTTTGTTTATAGGAAAATAAATGCACCTGGGATCTATAATACTAAGTGAAATACATCATACACAGAAAGTTAAATATTATGCGTTTTTTCTTATACGAGAAACCCAAATTAAAATGATTTAGTAGCAAAATACAAGATGGATGATAAGAAACACAGATATATTTATAGAAAGGAAACCTGGGGATGGTTGGAGACGGAAGGGAGGGAAGGAGAAGGGAATATAAAATGGTTCAAAATGCAACATGTGTATGTGCCATTTCTCTAACGATAAATCTATTGATTACATATCACATGCATATACTAAGTAAAAAAGGAATTATGCTATTTTTGAAATTAGTTAAGGTAATGTTCTGTTTTAGTGATGTAAATAAAATTTAGTTCCACTGGCATCATAGAAAATTTTCAGAAAAGGTATGTTGTGGGAATATATAACCCTTCTGTTTATTTTTTAGGTCTATTTCTACTGATGAATTATTCATTTCAATGTTATAAATTTTATTATATTACACAATGTATACTTAGCAGGGAAATAAAATATTAATAGAATGTTAAATTGTTAATATATAATGGGTGTATAGAATAAGCATCAACATTTTACATATCAACTGTTTACCTGTTTACAAGATCTAAAAAATTACAGCAGAAATAATTTTTATGTCAACTACAATGAAAATACAAAAAGAACTCTACTGCAGAAATAATCTTTGCTTTAGTTATCACACCTAAAGCAATTTTCACACCTGAGAGAAGCATGTTCCATACACAAGTATCACTTACACTGATAGTACATGTTTTGCTTTCTTGTCTTTGTTGGTAGGAGATACTTGACGTCTTGCTCTTCTTCCTTTTTTCTTAGGATGTTTCACCTGTCTCTTCACTGGTCTTTGCCAGAATTCTTTTAGGAATTCTTTTGGCACATACATACTGCTCTGCTTCTGTTATAATTGATCGTTTATCAATTCCAAATCCAATCCTCTAAGAAAATTTCTCTGTGATACTTGTGTTGTAAAATATGACCAGTTCTTACTTCATTTATGTTAAAGATTCACTAAGAATCTTTGTTTGTTTGTTCATTTGTTTTGAGGGGGTATCTTGCCATGTAATCCAGTCTGGCCATGAACTCACTATCTAGTGCAGGCTGACCTTTAATTTACAGGATACTCCTACCTAAGCCTCTCTAGTGCTAGGATTACAGATATGTGTCACCTCACCCAGCATCACTATCAAACTTATTATCATGGTGTAACATTGACAATATCAATATCACTTTGTTTTTCTTTGCCATAGTGTAGCCCACGCTAGGTTGCAAATATGTATAGCACAATTTGACTTTGCAAGATCATCTTGCCTCAGCCTCCATAGTGCTGGGATTACAGCCTGTGTGACAATACTTGGTGTCACTATTAATACTACTTTGTTCTTCTTCACCATATAGGAGGTAAATATTATGTATTTCTGAAATCCAAATATTGTACTATACATTTCTCTACTGTGAACTTGCAACAGTTTTTTCAGAAATCTCAGCTTTGTTTTGCAAACAGTTCCTGTGCTGATCAGGTGATTTTTTTTTTTTAAGCAACTGTAAAATGTGACATTTGGGTTTCTTTTTGAAATAGGTGGAACACGTCTATTCACAAACTCATATGTTTTATAACTGTAAAGAGAACAACTTGACATCTAAATTCCAGGAACAATTTCTAAATTCAAGGTGCAAAATGTCTCCCTATTTATCAGGGCACACATTTGCATATAATATTTGGAAGGTTTACTTGGCATATATTGCAAAAGCTTTAACAACCACGAAATGATGTCAATTGTTTGCCAATTGTCATGTATTGGGGCAGTGTATAAATTGCTTGACAGTTCAAAACAAAGTTTTCAACAAATGAGTGAACAGTAACCAAATTGTTGGATTTGTTTTTTTATTTCTTGAAAGTTTTTCATTGTCACAATGTAGGCAAATTTGAAGGAAACAAAATCTGTCAAATGTCATTATTGCTATAAAAATCTCAAAGCCACATTTGTGACTTCCTCATAAATTTTTTAAATTCTGTAAGATGTGTCATATACTGGTACAAACCTTCAATATTGATTCTGATCATAATGTATATATAAAATGTATCAATAAAATCAATTTAAAATAAAAAATAAATAAATAATGAATAAATCCTTTAAACTATAAAGATTAGAATGATTAAGTCCTGCAGTGAAAGGTTTTAGTTCAAATAGTGAGATGTCACAATAAATATATTTTTTAGTATTATTGATGCATATAGAATGTTTTATTATATTTCATTATTAGTGTACCTCAAAATTTCATGTGCCATATTGTCTGTTACAGTCTGCAACACTGAATCACAGTGTTGGAATTCTATCCAGTAGGTTCCCTGGAGAGATCCTACTAACATGTTCTAACATATTTCTAACATTGGATCACTCAGGCATACACGACCAACTTGTAGCGTTTTGACTAGTCAAATATTTATTTACATTACTGATTTTTACATCCTCTGAATGAATCAAGATATTCATGCTGTACTTCTCTATCTGTCATATCTCTATGTATCATGTCTGTCATATCTTGCTGACTTCTTTGGCTTGTATGATCCAAGTCATCATTTGTAGCCAAGTTATCTGATGACTCATTTTCAACCTCCTCTCAAAAAAGTAGAAGTGGACTTTCATGAAACACTGTACTGAATTAGTCTAATTCTACAAGAAAAATTAAAATAAAATATTTAATAAAAATTTATATATATAAAATGTAACATGATGTGTAACATGGGTAAAACTTACCCACTTATACTTTGACACACATGTATATACACCTTGCCATTTGTCTTATCAAGTAGGTGAACACAAAGATTATTTCTGTATCCTCCCAGCACAGCTACTGAGATGCACAGCTGGTGTGTACATATTTTCATTAGAAAATTAGAAAGTGTGGTATGGGAATCTATGATCCAGCATAAGGAACCAATAAGAATATATGTGCTTGATATCAATATGAAATGTGGCCCACCCACGGTAAAAGTGATTTAAAAACATTTCTATTTTAAGAATACACTCAACACATTTTCATGTTAACTGCTATTAACCTTATAGTTGAAAGCTATGCCTTAGATTTTTTTATTCTATGGCACAGAATATATTTATAGAAGAAATACATGAAGTTGAATTCAGCATCATTACTTTTCGCTTTGTCCATCCTACTGAGATTCTTTATATGTTAGCAGAAGCTGAGGCAGAGACAGAGAGGATGAGAACATTAGATGAAATACATGTTTCAGGGTGTTAGCCGAAGTTAAGAAAGCATTAAGTACATATAGACATATTTTAATTTTGTTCATGTTGGCATCAATGTTGGTTTTCTCATTCTCACACAGTTGTGAATTATAATTTAAAATGCATCTATAATTTCATGTATTTTTAGAACTAAAATAATATGAAGAAACAAGTGTGATTGTTAGAGCTGACATCCTATTATTGGCTTGAGCATCTGCTAAGGAGATTAGTAAAGCAGTCTGGGGAGGGTATCCTTGTAGGTCATGGAAGAAGACCTGGGACATATCTGGTTCCTGGCCTGTTTCTATCTGGCACTCTTGCCTTTCTCAGCTTCCTGACTGCTACAAAGGAAGCATCTTTGTCTACCATGGGCTTCTGCCATGATATTTCTGGATTTAAGCCATCAGACCATGGACTGAATGCTCTAAAACTGGAACTTAAACTTTTCCTATTTTAAATTGTAGGCTCCAGTTATTGTGTCTCAGTGACAAGAATGATTACTAACACAACAGAATTGGTACATTCACTTCACTACTCTTTACGAAGCAGCAGGTCAATCCTATAAAGGCCAAATCTAAAAACAGTTCGTTTATTAAGATTTCTATGCTATACTACTGGGGCAGAATTGTTTTGTTTTGCTTTTTAATGGGTGATGAAGCAACTATTTTCAAACAACCTGGTTTAAATTATCACTATAATTTTATTATGTTTAAAACAGTAGTGCCATATCAAAGGCCATAAAAACACAGTATCTTTGACAGTTGATTTGCAAGCTATGACACAAATAAAAATAGCATGTTTTACTTGCAAGACAGGTGTCAGAACTACTGAGCTAAATCCCTGGCTCCACCAAATATATTTTCAAAAACATCTTACCTCCTCCAAAGCTGATACACAGGCATTGAAGTGGAGAACATTTTAAGCAAAGAACTCAAAATCAAATAGTTAAAATGTTTGAAGAGATCAAAGAAGAAATGAAGCAAATGTGTATATTTAATGCCCTCAAAGTGGATACACCTAAATGAGTAAATGATTTCATTAATAAGATGTTCAGTGAGCTTTAAAAAAGCAAAAACAGGGATAAGAATTTGCACTCTAATAAAATTTAGAGACTATGCAAAAGAATTAAGCAGAAATCCTGGATATGAAATATTCAATTGAAAATACGGGCAATAGGCATGACCAATGCGAGGAGAGATTATCATGACCTGGAGAGAGGCTGATGTGGTAAATCATACACTCAGTGATACCCTAAAAGCAAAAACTGGATTCAGTAATTGCTTGATGACTCAAAAATCCCTTAAGAATTCTAAGAACTAAAGAAAAATTAGAAGATGACATATAAATTATAAAAACAATTAATTTTCCATAATCATGGCTGAAAATTTTCTAAACCCAGGGAAAAGAAAGGAATATTGAGGTAAATAAGGAATACAAAATCCCAAATAGTCACATCTAGAATAACTGATACATGACAGATTATATTCAAAATCTCAAAAATATCACAGAAATAAAGAGTACTAAAATCTGTTTGAAAAAAAATTATGTAACCTGCCCATCTAACTAACAGCAGATTTCTCAATACAAACCTGAAGAGTGAGGACAGTTTGAAGGGGAATTTTTCAAGACCTAAAGGAAAACATGCCAGCCCATAGTATATTATCCTTCAAAGCTGATAAAGAATTAAAAATTTTCCATGACAAAGAGAGTAGAAACTCATAACCACCAAAACAGCATTTCAGAAAATATTCAAAGGAATCCTAGACAGAGATGGCAAGTCACAGCACTAAGGCCCACAGGAAAGATATATTTGATTGGAAGTACAATTAAACCAAAGAAAAATATAAAAGAATCAGTAGGACAAAATAATGCACTGATAGGATTCATTATACACCTTTGAATAATAGCAATTGATGTAAATGATCTTATCTTCCCATTCAAAGGACACAGAGAAGCAAAGTGGATAAAAGACAAAACCTAACTACTCCATGCAACTGGTTTGAGACAAAGTGAACTTGAAGACAAACTGGTCGGATGACACAGAGAAGGTCATTTCATACCAGAAAAGAGAACAATTCTATAGGATGAAGTAATAATTGTAAATATTTATGCGCCTATGTTGGTGCGACTAATTTCATAAACTAAAAACTGCTTGACATACAAGGACAGATAGGCAACACTAAAATCATGTTGGGGGCTTCAGTACTCGAGAAAGGTTAAATAGCAAGCAAGAAAACAAAGAAATATAAGGGGTATGTATACGAAAGAAAGAAGTGAAACTATTTGTACACAACAGGATTTATTTATTTATTTATTTTTACTTTTACGTTTTTTGAGACAGGGTCTCACTTTGTAATTCAGGCTGGCCCTGAGCTCAGCCTCAAGCTCACATCGCAGCAATCCTCCTGCCTCTGCCTCTGCCTCCTGAGTGCTGGGATGACAGGCATGAGCCACCACACCCGGCACTGTGGTATGTGGTACTGGTTGCTGCTGGGCATGAGTCTCCATGCCCAGTATGGTATATGGTTACCAGAGACTGAACCCGGATCCTTGTGCTTGCAATACAGGTGCTGGAACCACTGAGCTAAATCCGCGGCCCACAACAGGATTCTTTACATAAAGGATCACAAAAACTCTACCAGAAATCTCTTAGAATAAAGAAATTCTACAAAGTGGTAAGATATAGGATAAACATGCAAAAATCAATGGAACTTCTGTGCAGCAACAATGAAACCACTGAGAAAGAAATAAGGAAAATAATCCCATTCATGTTTACTTCAAAAAAAGTAAATATATAGATTTTAAAAACCAAAGAAACAAAAGACCTCTGTAATACAAACTATAGTACTCTGAAAAAAAAGAGGCTGAAAAGGATATTAGAAAATCATAAAACATCTCTTATTCCTGGAAAGATAGAACCAATATCATCAAAATGGCTACATTATCAAAAATGATAAATACATTTAATGTAATCTGGATCAAACTACACATATAATTCTTCACAGAACCAGAAGAGAAAGAAATCTAATATTTATATGAAACCAGAAGTGAGTGAGCACAACAAAAGCAATCCTGGGCAACAAGAGATAAGCAGGATGCATTACAACACCTGATTTCAAATTATCCCACAGAGCTAGTGTCACAAAAAGAGATTGGTACTGGCAAAAATGTAGCTACACAAACCAACGCAGCAAAATTGAGAATGTCGGTACACATTGTTTTGGGACAGGACTGAACAAAAGGAAAAAGTCAGCCCTTCAATGACAGACTGTCAATTACTCAGGTTCACAGCCATACACTATCCTCTCCACTGGGCACAGGGAAGTGAGATGTTTCTAATGTGTGTGTGTATGGGGATGGTGCTCAAAGAACTGAAAACAGAACAGGGTAAAATTTAATTGCCACACATCCATACATCTGCCTCGAGGGCCAGTGGGCAGCAGGACACCAGGGGGAGAGAAGGCTTAGACTCCACAGACAGTACGATTACTAGCACTACTGTTAATAACATCAATAAGCCACCTATTCCTTCCACATACAATGGGGCTGCTAGGTATGGAACATTCAGTGCCTTACCTAAGACTGCTAGTGGGCATGCAGCAAAACCTAGATGAGAATAGCAGAAGGAAGAGAAAATTGGTTCTGCAGCAGTCATGCAGAGTAAAGTCAGAGATTCAGCAGAGCCAGAAGGGAAGAGAGTACTCTCTGGTCTTTCTGTGGGTAGAGCTGAAACAGAGATCTGTAATCAGAGAGGCCCAGATCAGTACCAGTGCCAGTGGCTTTTTGGCCATACAATAGGTAAGGAAAACTTGTAGAAGAAACACATGAAGTCCACAATATTTACAACCCAAATCAACCAGGGTCATTAGATCCACAGCAGTCTACAGAGGGGACTGAACTTGAAATCAGGACACAAGTAAGGAGTGAGCTCTTGTTCTCAAGATTTCAGGCAGGCAACTGGCTAGTTCAGGGGGAAACTGTGAGGCTAATGAAGTCAGACAGTTATTCTGTTGTAGAGGAAGCTGTGTCAAAGCTTTGGGCTAATGCCATAAAAACTGTACAGAGGTTTTTTTTTTTTTTTTTTTTTTT
>PVIR01021924.1:0-28849 GCA_004026965.1 Petromus typicus
TGCATCAACTGGAGACTGGATAAAAAAGCTGTGGTTCTTCTACAGAATGGAGTATTACTCTGCCATAAAAAATAAGTTTGAATCATTTATACTTAAATGGACATAACTTGATGATATCCTCATAAGTAAAATAAATAGGGCACAGATAGGTACATATTGCATCTTTTCTCTGGTATGAGAAAATAAAGATGTAAATGAGTCCTAGAATTGTATGTTATATATTGTGAAATAGAATAATGCTCAATGTAAAATAGGGTGAAGGGGAGAAAAGGATGAGCT
Organism: Petromus typicus; assembly: GCA_004026965.1. Lineage (NCBI taxonomy): Eukaryota > Metazoa > Chordata > Mammalia > Rodentia > Petromuridae > Petromus > Petromus typicus. The sequence continues at coordinate 280 of PVIR01021924.1, forward strand.
TGTAACAAAAAAGTAAGGAAACAAATTTTATGTATATGGGGGGGTGATAGGGTGGGTAGGGCTATAGGAAAAAATGAGAATTAAGTTGTGTCTTATACTGGTACAAATCCCCATTATGGGGTCCAATCATGATGCATATATGTAATGTACCAATAAAGATTAAAACATTTTTTTTAAAAAAGAGTCACACAGAAGATTCTGGAAAGGAGCAGGCAAAGCCAAGGAGGTACAGAGTTAAAAGGGAGCTAGTCACTGTGCATATGTGTCCACTGAATGATTAGGATATGTGCAAAAGAAAAGTCCAGAGGTGATTTCACTCCACTGCCTGTGAATATCCCTTTGTCGCCACTAAGGAAGAGAAAGAAGGAGAATTTGTAACAGAAGCCAGCTTTATCACACTGTTAGGTTCTCTCACCTGGATAAGGTATTCTCAGCATATCTGTGGAGGAAGCAGGAACAAAAAGGAATAATCAGAAGTTTTAAAAAATAAAAACTAAGTCATATTATATACTGGTACAAATTGTCAATGGTGTGATCTTTATGTGTATTTAAAATGTAACAAAGAATTCAATTTAAAAATATATATGTACATTATATCATGGAGTCACTGAAATATTGATGACTATTGCTAATGTCCTATCACAGTTTAGCTTAATCTCTGCTCTTTCTACCATCTACAGAGAAAAATTCATAATTCATTGTCTTTGGTTCTTCTAGTACTCTTCCATGTTATATTCTTTTTTAACATTCATTTTATTCATATATTTTATACATGCATTATAATCGCATTCAACACTGAGAATTGTACTTGTGCATGACACATCTTAAGTCTCATTTTTCACACTTTCTTGTCCTCTCTGCAACTCCCACCTCGTATGCACATAAGTTTTATTTCCTTTTCTTTTTCTTTTTACCATCACATTTTTTTCTTTTTATTCTTTGCTTTTCTCTACCCACTATTTCCCTTTTCATTTTATACATTTTCTTCTTGCTTCAAAATATCTATCATACATTTTGACTTTCATTTGCACCTTCAGTTTTTCATACTTGAGAAAAAATACCCACCTGTGTCTCATTTACATCATTTACAAGTTTATTCTCAAGGTACATCCATTTGAGTATAACTGACTCAAATTTATATTCTTCACGGCAGAGTAGCACTCCATTTTATTTAAAAAATGTATCTTCTTTTTCAAGTTTCCTGTTGGTGGGTATTTGGTTTGTTTCGAAGAGTTAGCAATCACAAACTGAGCTGCTATAAACATGGGTGCATATGTGTTCCTGTGGTATGATTCTTGTAATTCTTTCATGTATACACCTAACAGAGGAATAGCAGGATCAAATAAGACCTCTAATTCTAGCTTTGTGAGCAATCTCCACGATGATCTCCATAGTAGTTGCACAAGTATCCATTCTCATCAATAGTGGAGAAGACTGGAGAAGGATTTCTTTCTCCCTACAGCCCTGCTGACATCTGTTGTTGGTTGATTTCATGACAGAAGCCATTCTTTGTGAAGTGAGATGGAATCTCAGTGCTATTTTCATCTGTATCTTTCGAATGACTACCTAGCTATGTTGAACATTTCCCTATATGTTCCTTAGCGATCTGACTCCTTTATCTGAAGAATGCCTGTTCATTTTAGATGCCCGTTATTTTGGATTGTGATTTTAAATTCAGGGAGCGCTGATTTTTTTAAGTTCTTTATACACTCTACATAGCTGTCTTTTATCTGAGAAATAGCTGTAAACATTGTTTCCTATATTGTACATTGTCTTTTGCTCTATTGGTGATTTCTCTTGTGGTGCAGAAACTTTTTAATAAGATGAAATTTTTGATTAAAATTGTTAATTTGTTCTGCTAGTTCTCATGCTGCTGAGGTTCTTTTCATAAAATCTTTTCTCATGCCAGTGTCTCCAAGAGTCCTACCTCACCTATCTTGCAGCAGTCCCACCTAACTTATCTTGTTTCTGTTTTAATATTTGTCTCTGATCCACTTTGATTTCAATTTAGTGCATGATGAAAAAGATGGATCTAGCTTTAGTCTTCTTGATATTATCATCTGAGGAGAAAAGAACAGAAGACAGCACTTGCTTCCCACAGGCTGTTGTACACAGTGATCCCATAGATCCTGCAGCTCCACCTGAGGATTTCCTATCTGTACGAGAAATAGGAAATCTTGGAAAACCCTGCACTGGCAATAGATTTACCACACTGTGGCTGCAGTCATTAGTGGAGATTTCTTTATCTGTTGCATTTCCAGAATGCCTGAATGTGACCTTCTTATTGTTCAATTTCTCTGTCCATTGAGCAATACTTAGGCCTGAAATTCCCTACAGAACATCTCTTTTTGCATCAGTTGCCTAGAGTATCTTCTGTTTTCTTAACTACATCCTAGATTTTTTTATTCCAATTTACTTTTGTGTATATAGTTTAAAATAATGATTAAAGTAGCATATAGTAGATTTATAAGCTAATAATAATCATTAAATAATTGTCAGTATTATGTATAGTATGTAATCTTTGTGCTGTAACCTACAGCTCAACATCCCATTTGTTTTTTTATATGATTATCACTACAAATGTATGAGAAATGCACTGTGCCATGACATTCTAACAGCCATGGAGACATCCGGTTGTGAGAATTTTTGGATCTATCTTACAGGACTAATGTGATACACAAATTTTTCTTTAACCCAAATGGTATTATGAAGCACATGATTATAGTTATGTCACATGTTTGTATATGGCAAATGGAATCATAGCGATCACAATATATTATTACCTAGATAAAAAAAATAATACAGTAGATAGAATCGTATATTAAAATTATACTGCTTCTTTTTCTCTCTCTGTGTTTCTCTTTCGCTTTGACTAGAGCTTTTCCTTTGTATTTTAAATCACATAAAACATTACAAAGTGTATGGAACATTATTTTTAAGTAAATAACAACAAATATTTTTCACTGGGAATAAAAGAAAAGATGCATTCAAATGTAAAACATTTACTTACAATTAATATACTAATATAGAACAAATGTATTGTTCAATAATTGAATCTTGTTTTAATTAGAAATTCTCAAAGAAACTTTCTGTTTTCCTTGACTGGGTTTTTATTTTATGAAATTAAGAACAAAAATTGTGCTATAGAATTTATGTGTGGTGAAGTGTGAGAATATTGAGTTTCCTCGTTTCTGTTTATTTAGTTTCTTCATTTCCATTTTCTTACTTCTAAGTTACTGAAAGTCAAATTTGTTTTTTCTGTCACTTTACCAAGTAAATTCAATAATCATTTCATCTTTCTTGTGTCCCATTTTTAAAAGAAATCATACTGAATTTAAATAGTCTAAAAAGAGTTTGGATTTTATGTAGATGTGAAGAATAATCTTTCTTTAAATATAATTATTTTTAAAAATTTTATTTTGACTAAAATCTACTATGTTAGACCTTTCTAAAGATTCATGCTAGAAAACTTCTTTCAGGATCAAATAAAATTGGAGCCAAATGGTGGCATATCTCATTGTTGTTAATCACAATAAAAGGTTAACCAAACTATTGAAATGATAGAAAATATTTCACACATAACATTTGTATTTTACTGTTTAGTTTACCTTTTCTTGGTGATTTGGTATATATCTTTTAAAAAATCTGATTAATAGATCAATTTCATAAGAATTTTCTCCAATGAATAGAACAACAGGATGAAGGAAGCTTTTATTGGTCTCAAAGCAGTGCCCACGGTTTTCTGGACCAGCAAATGTGCTATTGTAAGGATGACCTATTCAAACTCCGGGGCCACAATGCAGGAAGGAGAAGCTCTTTGTTGTGGTTGGAAAGGCATGACATTTTATCAGGAAAGTACTTTAAATATCAAATGTGCATGTAGGAGTTCACTTAAAAGCACCATAAATGCTTTTAATGCCAGAAACATTGTTGAAATGCTAGAATATTCCTCTCTGTTTAGTAGAAAGAGAGCTCCAGTGGAATCCTGAAGTGGTCCATTAGTGGAATCAGATCTATATTCTGTGCTTGTCTGTGCATATGTGTGTGCATATAGAATTTTAACATTCTGTTAATGCAACCAGACAAATGATAACACAAAAATTTGAACAGAATTAAAATCCAAGAAGAAAATTAGCTAAGTTTAAAAAAAGAAAAAAAATAACTGTTGTCTGTAGCCTCCAAAAATATGGACTTCTCCATGAAGATAAAATTAATCACTACATGTCAAAAGCTTTCATTTTAAATAACTTTATCCTACTAATAGGAATAACACTACAAATATAAATATTAAGATGGAAGTCAGTCTCAGGGCCAGATATTTTAGAAAGCTCTTGCTACCTGCTTGTGATATAGTGATACACACTAGAAGGAAATACTGTCATCAGAACTGCCTGCTAATGAGTGAGCTGTGACGCACCACGCAGTCCATATGGAATTCTCATCCTGCCTTTACCACAGCACAGCGAGTCCTCAGGTGTAGACAGGTTCAAAGGAGTGCTCTCACTGTCAGGTGAGCATCACCAAAGCTAAGTGGTTTTATTTTACATAGTGGAAACTAGAGCATCGCTCCCACAACTGCTGAAATGCACACAGTTTACCTAAGTTATTAAGTCAAATTGTCTATTCAGATAGCAAGGGTACTATCTCCATGTTTCAACTGTTTGACACAATGATGGATTATTTATTTACTGAACAGCACTGGTGGCCAGAAAAATCTGATTTCCATGCATGAAATCCATGAAACCTCAGCCACTGAACAGTTTCTTTTACATGTGGCAAAGGTCATCTATCAAGGGATTTTCTCACGCTTTGTGCAATTGGTCATGCCTCATTTCCTTCAAGAAAATATGATTTCCCTAAAGTCTGTGCATTTTAAAAGACTCACAAAAGACCTAGAAAGTTATTTCCTCTCTGTTTGTGATAAGCCTGGAATATAGAGGTTAACCTACAGGGAACGAGAAGCAACTGTTTGTAGCTTGAAACCATATTTAATCCCATCATTAGGAAAGCTTTAGCACTCACCAGGTATAAAAGGGCTGCAAAATTAGACACTTAACCTTGTCATTTAACCTTGCAGAGTTTAATCTGGATTCAAACTTTAATAAACATGTCCCGTGGACCCACCCTTACATAATAGGGAGTCTTTGTGTTAGATAATGTACTTCAACCTTAAAATAATTTGGTAAATGACTTTGTTAAGATTTAACTGTCTTAAAAATGATGTGAATCATTTCAATTTTTAAACTTAGAAAAAAACAATGAGATACTATGTTTTAGTGAAATTTCTAAAGACAATAAATCTGAGACCTGGAAAAATGAAGAGCAATTTATAGCACAGTTTGACAAGAAACTATTACTTACAATTTTTGGACATTAAAGGAAGAGAAACAATTTTATTATTTTAATTATGTTCATAAATATTTTTCAGGCTACAATTTAATAGCTTATTCAAGTCATAAGAAATGTCTCAAACTGCTCAACTGCGTGCTATTTCTGTTTAAAAATTGTCTGAGTATCTGAAAGCTCACTCATGATAGTATTAAATAGTGTATCAATGTTCCGCACAGCAGGTACAGGAATGTGAACTCAACTCAAGCAGGTAATGATGAGCAGTCCCTGATTATAACATTACTGTGATATCTTATAAAATAGTAGTTAAAGAGTCAGTCAAAAGATATGGCAAGTGAGAAACAATTCTGTCAGTTAAAAAATGAAACATAAGCTACTATCACAGGTACATTCATGAAACTACCAAAGATTTGGCTTCAGTGTACCTGACCACAGAAAATCTCCCAAAATCTATATATAAATTTTTATTACTAAGTTTGAATTACTTTTCTTAAATGGGGCAAATCCCAAGTATACACTTTAGGCTTTCAAAATCTTAATCTACCAATTCTCACTACATTTTTTGTTTGTTTGTTTGTTTGTTTTTCTAATTTTAGATCCCTTAGTAATAAAGCTTTCATTTGTCTTTCAAGGATTATTCAAAGTTAAATTTTGAGGACAATGAGTAAGAGGCTAAGAAAAAGGTGCTATGTGTAGAACATACTTCATATGTTTGTTAGCAAGATGTGTGTGTGTAAATATTCTTATACATGTATACAGTGTCAACACTAGACATGCATCCTGGCTTAATCAAAATATAAAATGCAATAGTAGTAGTATTGCATTATTTTTTAAAAATATGTCATGAATAATTTCAATGTACAATATTTTTGACATTTTTCCATAGCTATGAAGATCATGAAGGTCATTGGTATCTCCCCCCATCTTTAGCTTTAATGTTGAACCTCGTTCAAAGTAAGTTTCAAAAAAAAAGAAAATACAAAAGAATTTTGCTGTAAATAACTAGAATTTTTCAAAGCAATCTTAATTTAGACTTATTTCTACTAGATATTTTAATATTATCTGAATTTGTTTTATTTTTCTACTTTATACTTTAAAATGGCTTGTTCATAATCTTATTAAACAAGAGGGCCAGCGATATAGCTCAGTGGTTGCAGTACCTGTCTTGCAAGTGCAAGGGCCTGAGTTCACTCCCTGGTTAGCACACACAACAATACTGTAATCATAATCAGTACAACATACCACAGTGCCGAGAGTGGTGGCTCATGCCTGTAATCCCAGCACTTGGGAGGCAGAGGCAGGAGAATTGCTGTGATATGAGTTTGAGGTTGAGCTCAGGGCCAGCCTGAACTACATAGAAAGCGAGACTCTGACTCAAGAAAAAAAAAAAAAAAAAAAAGAAGATTTTTCCATTGTTAGAATATAAAATGAAGTTTTTGTAATTCTAGATGATGTGTCTCAATTATAAAAATGTATAGATTTTCTACTTTAAAAATGGTGTGTGCTGACGACTAAATATGTTCTAATAGTAAATCATAATGATATTTAACCTACACATATTTACAAATACGTCATTGAATAATTAAATGACATGAACATTTTGCAGTACTTTAAACCGTTATTCAGATGACCATCCAAAGAACTAGTTGTTAGTTACTTTGTAATATAACTCTTAGAAAAACTGGACTGAAAATACTTCTGGCTCTTTGTTTATTTCAGCTGTGTTATGAACGAAGGAACATATCCTGTGAAATCCGTTGTGCATATGAATTTTTGAAGACCACAACTGATCACTGCTTGTGGTAATTTTTGACAGTGTATTTATTTTTAAAAAATCAATCGCTATAAACTAATATCTAGTTATTGTAGAAAACAATATGGTTTAACTGCTCTTCAGTATCAAGCTTTGTTGAAATAATCTGACTATATTAAAATGTTTTATTGATTTCTTTAGTTTTTATTTTAGAACCTACATAGTCAGTGCATGTGAAATAAAGCACCATTTTTTATGGGCACTCGAGTTGACAATTATTTTTACATGAATGAGAACAGTGGTAAGTAGTTTGCTAAGAATTTGAGAACAATTTTCCTGATTGTTATTTATAAGTATGGAGAAGGCAGGAGCTCAGGATGCTGAGATATAAATGTACTGATAACTCCTGGCACTTCACACTCTGTGTTTTCTGAATGCCCCAGGTGATGGCAAGTCACTAGATTAGAGAAAAACTAAACCCTAAGAGTACATTGGTTGCTTTGATGTTACAAACTTGAAATGAGAACAACATAAAAAAGTAGCTCAATGCACTTCTTAGGACAAAATATAGAAATAAAAAAAAAATAAGGATCCTAATATTCCCTGGTATTCAAAAAAATTTCTCTGATGCAAATAAGAAGTCCAGTTAACAAGAGAGCAGTAGAATTGAATTTTCATAATAATTTCTGCCTTATTGAAAAAATGCAAAACTCCCTTGATAAAAGAAATGCAAAAGTTTCTATCAAGTAAATGTAAAATATGCTAATGTAGTGATTGGGAAGTCAAGTGCATATGAAGACTGACACTGGAGATTGTGCTGGCTACTAATGCTACAGTTTGTGACAAAGATCAGAATGATTCTGTGCAGTAATTAGTGGCCCTTTGCTTCCAATTCAATCAAACAATCTGTCCCATTATCCAGCATTCACCTTTACGTTTGTTTTTATTTTTTTCCTTCAACACTTTATAGAATGTTTTTCATTCATGAGCATGTAATTTTATTTAAAATACTCTAGTTAAATTATGTTTAAACTTCATATCATTCTTTACTATACGATAGCTCTTTCTGTTTCTTTTTCTGTTTATTTTAGTATGAATGCAATATTCCAAGAAATATTGTTATAGGCTTATCTCTATTAGATTTTCAGCTTTTTCTGTTTGATTAATATGATGTTCATATTCATGTAAAATGTATTCTTTGAGTTGTAAAGATTAGTATGTAAAATTGTCAAAATAATGCTAATTCATAATAATTCAAATCTATTTTAAAAGAAACATAAGATAAACATTTAAGAACATTTAAAGTCATCATGTAAATAAATATATGAAAAAAACCTGATTTTTGCTAAAGAGATCTGGAGAGTAATTTTAGGCCTGTTAATTTGGTGGACAAATTAAAGGTGAAATAGATAAATAAATCCACTGCTTATTTCAAAATACAGGGGACATCTGTCATTTTAAGCTGTGATTCAAAGGAATTACTACAGTGAGCAACAATTCTGATTGTAGGAATGGATTATGTGAGGTCTTGTTTTCAGAAGCAAAGAAATATGAGACTTTATTCCAAGAACTGAGAAAAAACTCAGTAAAGATATTTCCAAATCTCAACTCTGAGATATGTTCACACTACCCTGGTAGCCTCTCAAGTCTCCAGGGTGACTTGTTAATTCCTGAACTTATCTCCCAGGACCGAAAGCATTCTCATATGCAACACCTCTGGCCTGAATAAATATTCAACTATCAGTTTCCGTTTTCATATTTATTTCTCACAGATTTCCTCCACTCCAAATAGGTCAAAGCTTTTATTTTCTAACAAGAAATATCTTTGATAATGTTCTTCTTTTTAAATATATACAACATTTTAAAGTTTCTTTCAATATTTTTTTTTATCCAAGAACAGAGTGAAAATTTAAGATTCTTCCCTCAACTGCAACTCTATAATAAAATAGTGTTAAGAACTAATAAATCAGTTACAAATTTTATGTAAGTGATAACAATACATGAAAAATGAGAATCAGTGTCATAAGTCCTAGTGACAGCTTTGGTATACGGTATGACAATTTGCTTAGGTTATATTTTGTTAGATATTTCAGAACTGTTGTCTCATTTATTTCTTTAATCTTCATAACAACTTTCTGAGGTAGAAGTCACTAATCCTGTTTCATATGTGATTTTTTTTTGACAAAAGTGTTCCAATATTTACCTGGTAACCCAAATCTTTGATGTTACATGGTAAATACATGTGTCCAATGGACATGTTCTGCATAAATTTATTGCTATATCATGCTTGAAACTATCAATGCTTTTTTTACTCCTGGAAATAGAGTAATATTGTTTTTAAATACAATTCCAGAAAGCTCAGAACCAATTCAGAAAGCTCATTATTTTATCCTTTAAACAACTCTCAGTACCAAAATCTAATTTGGTCAGAATTATCATGGAATAAGGGCTCAAATATATCTACATATTTTTATCTAATATTGTCCAAAGTCTTCAGGACACACTGACACAAGCCTCATGGAAGTGCTAACAGAACTCAATTGCAGCTATAACTGGTGGGAGACAGAGATGTGACCTCCAGCATTCCCAAATCTGTCTCCTCAAACTTGCAACTCAACAGAAAAAAGGACAGTACTCTAAAAAGGAGACTGAAGAGAACATCAGAAAATGGAAAGATATTCCCTGCCCTAGAAAAATAGAACTGATACTATCAAAATGGCCATATTCCTAAAGCTATTAACAGATTCAACTCAAAATATAAACAATATATATTACAAGTCTAGATAAAATAATCTTAGAGTTCATACAAAAATAGAAGATACTTGGAATAGTAAAAGCAATCTTGGGCAACAAGACCACGGCAGAAGGCTTTATAATACCGGGAGTTAAGCTGTACTACAAAGCAGTAGTGATAAAAACAACTTGGTAATGGAGCAATATCAGATGCATGGATCAATGGAGCAGAAAAGATGATACAGAAACATGACTCATAATATTCAGCTATTTGACCTTTGACAAAAGGGCCAAAAGCATATGTTGGAGAAAGTCTGTTCATATAAGTGATGTTGGGAAAACTGGATAACTGTTCGCAGAATATTGAAACTGGACTCATATCTATCACTGTGTACTAAAATAAATCAATGAAACAAAGATTTTAAGCATTAAAAGAGAAACAATAAACCTACTGGAAGGTAAAGCAAGTGAAACACTTGTTTTAAGCCAGAGATGTAGGAAAGAATTTATAAACAGAAGCATACTGTGCAGGAAATAAGGAGAATAATCAATGAATGATATTTTATTTTATCAGGCTGAAAAGCTTCTGTACAAAGACAATCTACAATTGGAAAAATAGTTTGCCAGTTATTCCTCAGATAGAAGATTAATATCTGGAATATATAAAGAACTGAAAATATAAAACTAGACCCCCCCAAAAAAAGAAAATAAAGACTCAGTAAAAAAAATGGGCAAATGAAAAAATATCTCACAGAGATGTAGTAAAAATGGACAACAAATACATGAAAGAATGTTCAACATCTCTGGATATTAGGGAAAGGAAAACTGAAACAATGTGATAATTCCATCTTATGCTAATAAAAAGTCAGTCATCAAGAAATTTTAAAAAATGCTGGCATATCTGTCATGAAAATGTTGTTTGTGGGAATGTAAACTACTACAAGCATTGGGGGATGGTTGTAATACAGAGATTTCGTAAAGAACTGCAATTAGAAATTCAATATGACACACCTGTCCTTGTTCTAGGTATATTCTCCAAGAGCTTAAAAAATATCATACTCTAGTGATACAAGCATACAGATGTTTATAGAAGAATTCCTGAAAACTAAACCCTGAAAGTAGCCTGTCATCTATCAGCAGATGATTAGATAAAGAAAATATGACGTCCATATTTGATATAATATTACTCAGCTATGAAAAGGACAAATTTAAGAAAATAGAGGCACCCAGAATATATAACATTCAATGAAATAAATAAGGCATGCATCCTTGAATACCATGTGACATTTATCATTTGAGTAAAGCAAAGTATAAACTATAAGAGCAATAAAGGAAGGACAGAGGGATTCAAAAGGATAGATCATTTATAGAAGGAAAGCTGTTCAAGGGACCAGCAACAAGGGGGAGGGGAAGAGAAAATAGGTGGAGTAAGATATATCAACTACAGGACCCTTGTAACCTTAATGAATATTGAAATCATATGTGATAAACATCAATAAGAATGTAAAGGGGGAGAACAGAAGTAGAGAATGAGGGAGGGGGAAATAGTATTAAAAAAGGAAACAAGCTGTATTATATACATGTATAAGCTCACCAAGATAATTGTAAATACATGTACTACAAACAGTTTTAAACTATTGATCATTTCAAGAATAATGTACTTTCACAAAAGCCCATTATTTTCCTCCTTACTTATTTTCTTTTTTTAAAAAAAATTATCTTTATTGGTACATTACATATGCGCATCATGATTGCACTCCATAATGGGAATTTGTACCAGTATAAGACACAACTTAATTCTCATTTTTTCCAATAGCTCTAACCACACTACCACCCCCCAATATACATAAAATTTGTTTCCTTACTTTTTTGTTACAATCTCATCATTTTTCCCCTTTTCCCTATTTTACATTGAGCATTTTCTATTTCACAATATATAACATACAATGCTAGGACTCTTTACATCTTTATTTTCTCATACCAGAGAAAAGATGTGATATATACCTTTCTGTGCCCTATTTATTTCACTTATGAGGATATCCTCAAGGTATGTCCATTTAAGTAGAAATGATTCAGACTTATCATTTTTTATAAAAGAGTAATACTCCATTCTGTAGAAGAACCACAACTTTTTTATCCAGTCTCCAGTTGATGGACACTTGGGTTGTTTCCAAGAAGTAGCAATCACAAATTGGGCTGCTATAAACTAGGGTGCACATATGTCACTGTGATATGAGTCTTTTAATTCTTGTGTGTATATACCTAGCAGGATGATGACCAGGTCAAATGGTACCTCCAATCCTAGCTTTTTGAGGAATCTTCAAACTGATCTCCACAGGGGTTGTACGAGTCTACAGTCCCACCAACAGTGGAGAAAGGTTCCTTCTTCTCTGCAGCCTCACCAAAATTTGCCATTGGCTGATTCTGAAATGGCAGCCATTCTTGTGGAGTGAGATGAAATCTGAATCTTGTTTTCATCTGCATCTCTCAAATGCCTAATGATGTTGAGCATTTCTTCATATGCTGCTTAGCTGCTCTTACTTCTTCCTCTGAAAAATATCTGTTCATTTCAGATGCCCATTTTTTAATTCAGTCATTAAGTTTGGGTGGTCTAATTTTTTTGAGCTCTTTATATATTCTAGATAGTAGCACTTTGTCTGAGGAACAGCTGGCAAAATTATTTTCCAACATTGTTGGTTGCCTTTTTGCACTGTTGGTGGTTTCCTTTGTTGTGCAGAAGGTTTTTTAAAGAGTGAGGTCCCATTTGTTGATTTACTCAGCCAATTCCTGTGCTAAAGAAGTTTTGTTCATGAAGTCTTTCCCTAAGCCAATGTCTTCAAGAATTTTACCTAACCTGTTTTGCAGTAGGTTTAGAGTGTCTGTTTTAATATTTAGGTCTCTTATCCACTTTGATTTTAGCTTGGTACACAGTGAAAGAGTTAGATCTAGTTTTAGTCTTTGGCAAGTTAAAGCCTAGTTTTTCCAGCACCATTTGTTAAAGAGGCTATCTTTCCTCCATTGAGGATTTTTGGCTCCTTTGTCAAAGATGAGGTGGCTCAATGTACCTGGAGTAGTTTCTGGACCTTCTAGTCTACTACATTGATCCTGGGGTCTGTTACTTTGCCCGTACCACACAGTTTTTATCACAGTAGCTTTATAGTATAGTTTCAGGTTCAGAGTTGTAATACCCACCACCATGTCCTTGTTGCTTAGAATTGCTTTGGCTATTCTAGGTCTTTTGTGGTTCCAGATGAAAGTTTGGATTTTTTTTTCTCTAGATCTGTGAAATATGCTGTTGGGATTTCAATTAGGATTGTGTTGAATGTGTAGAGTAGTTTTGGGAGTATAGCCATTTTGACAATATTGGTTCTTCCTACCCAGGAGCAAGGTATGTTTTTTCCATTTTTTGATATCATCTTTTATCTCCTTTTTCAGAGTGCTATAGTTTTCAGAGTAGAGGTCTTTCACCTCCTTTGTTAGATTGATTTTGAGATATTTTATTTATGGGGGTGCTATTATGAAAGAGACTGACTTTTCAATTTCTATCTCAGTGGGTCAACTGTTTTGTGTATATGAAGGCTATTGATTTTTAACACTGACCTTGTAAACAGCTCCGTGGTTAAGATTGGAGATTAGGTCCAGCAGTTTTTTAATTGAGTTTTGAGGATCCTCCAGGTAGAGTATCATGTCATCAGCAAATAATGACAATTTAACTTCTTCTTTTCCAATCTTTATTCCTTTTATTTCTTTCTCTTGCCTAATTGCTATGGCTAATATTTCCAGAACTATACTGAACAGAAGTGGTGAGAGAGGACACCCTTGTCTTGTTCCTGATCTTAGTGTGAAATGTTTCAATTTTTGACCATTTAGTATGACACTTGCTGAAGGTTTCTCGTAGATAGCTTTTATTAGTTTGAGATAGAGACCATCTATTCTGATCTTCTGTAGAGTTTTGAACATAAATGGGTGTTGTATTTTGTCAAACAATTTTTCTGCATCAATTGAGATGATCATATGATTTTTGTCCTTAAGCCTGTTAATACAGTGTATAACATTGATTGATTTACGCATGTTGAACCATCCTTGCATCCCTGGGATGAATCCAACTTGGTCAGGGTGTATAATCTTTTTGATAATTCCCTGTATTCTGTTTGCCAGGATCTTATTGAAGATTTTGGCATTGATATTCATTAGAGATATTGGCCTGTAGTTCTCTTTTTTGGTTGGGTCTTTCTTTGCTTTTGGAATGAGAGTAATGGTTGCTTTCAGGAATGAGTTTGGGAGTACTGCTTCCCTTTCAATTTCATTGAAGAGTTTCAAAAATAGAAACACTAACTCTTTTTTAAAAGTTTTATAAAATTCAGCAGTAAAACCATCAGGTCCAGGGCTTTTCTTTGTTGGCAAGTTTTTAATCACATTTTCAATTGCACAGATTGTTATTGGGGCACTTAACATTTCTATATCTTCTTTATTCAGCTTTGGGAGTTAATATGTGTCTAGAAATCTATCCATTTCTTCTCCATTTTCATTTTATTGAAGTAAAAATGTTCAAAGTAGGTGTTTATTATCCTCTGGACTTCCTCTGGGTCCGTAGTAATTTCTCCGTTCTCATTCCTAATAGCATAGACATGGCCCTATTCCTTCCTTTGTTTAATGAGGTTGGCTAAGGATCTATCAATTTTGTTTATCCTTTCAAAGAACCAACTTTTTGATTCATTGATTTTTTGAACCATTCTCTTGGTTTCTATTGCATTAATTTCTGCCTTGATCCTTATAATTTCTTGCCTAATTGTGAGCTTTGAGTTTGTTTTGCTCTTCTCTTTCTAGTCACTTGAGGTTCAGCATTACATTGTTTATTTGAGCTTGCTCCATTTTCTGGAAGTATGCTTTCACTGCTATGAATTTTCCTCATAGAACTGCTTTCATTGTGTCCCATAAATTTCTATATGTTGTATTGGGGTTATCATTTAGTTGTAAGAATTGTTCAATGTTTGGGCCGGGGAGTTAGCTCAGTGGTTCCGGCGCCTGTCTTACAAGCGCAAGGGCCAGGGTTTGATTCCCCGGTAACCACATAACAATACTGGGTGTGGAGATCCACACCCAGCAGCAACTAGTACCACATACCACAGTGCCGGACGTGGTGGCTCACGCCTGTAATCCCAGCACTCGGGAGGCAGAGGCAGGAGGATTGTGATGTGAGTTTGAGGCTGAGCTCAGGGCCAGCCTAAACCACAAAAGCGAGACCCTGTCTCAAAAAACCTGAAAAAAAAAAAAAACTGCTCAATTTCTTCTCTAACTTCTTCTGTGACCCATTGGTTGGTCAGCAGAGTGTTGTTCAGTTTCCGTGTGTTTGTGAAGATCCTGGGCTTTCTTTTGCTATTCAGCTCCAATTTCAGGGCACTATGGTCTGACATTATACAAGGCATAACTTCAATCCCTTTATATTTGCTTAAACCGTTCTATGAATTAGCACATGGTCTATATTGGAGAATGATCCATGAGCAGCTGAGAAGAATATAAATTCTGACTTTGTGGGGTAAACTATTTTGTAGGCATCTATTAAGTCCATTTCCTGAAGAGTCTGGTTGAGCTCAAGGATTTCCTTACTGACTTTTTGTCCACTCGATCTGTCTCTTTGTGACAGTTTATTGAGGTCCTCTACTGTGACTGTATTGGACTTTATCTGGTTTTTCAAGTCCATTAATGTTTGTTGTATATAGTTGGGTACATTAGAATTTGGAGCATAGAAATTTAAGATTGTGATTTTTGTCTCTTGGATTTTTCCCTCAACTAAAAGATAGTGTCCATCTTTATCTCGCTCCATCAGTTTTGGCTTGAAGTCTATTTTGTCTGCAAATAAAATCACCACTCCTGCTTTCTTGCTGTTTCTAGTTGCATGGAGTATTGTTTTCTATCCCTTTACTTTTAGTCCATGATTTTCTTTATGAATTAGTTGTGTTTCTTGTATGCAGCAGATTGTAGGATCTTGTTTTTTGATCCACTCTGCCAGTCTGTATCTCTCTTAATTGGCGCGTTGAGTCCATTGACATTAATGATTATGACTGATATAGATAAATTTAGCGCTGCCATGTTTTCCTGTTCTTGGCTGTGTTATTCTACTTTTGCCCTTTCCCCATCAGTTTCTTGTTTGTTCCCATGGGTTGACTCAGTTAGGTCTCATGGATTTGTAACTTTCCTTGTTTTTCTCCAAGATATTCTTTAAAATGTTTTGGGGCACAGGTTTTGTATTTGTAAAATTTTTTAGGTGTTCTTTGTCATGAAAGTATCTTATTTCCCCATAAATTTTGAAGGATAGTTTTGCAGGATACATGAGTCTGGATTAGAAGTTGTTTTCCTTTAGGGCTTGAAAGACTTCACTCCAGGCTCTTCTTGCATTGAGTGAGTTGAGAAGTCCGCTGTGATCCTGATGTGCTTTCCTTGGAATGTAACTGTTTTCTTTTCTGTGTCTGCATTCAGTATTTCATTTTTTTTTTTTTTTTGATATCTGGGACTTTTATGATTATATGCCTAGGTGTCGATGTTTTCATGTCACAGGCATGTGGCATTCTGTATGCTTCATATATTTGTATGTCCAATTCTGTACCTTTTTCTGTGAAGTTTTCTGCCCTTATCTCTGTGAATAGCTTTTGGATGTCTTCAGCATTCCTGCTTCCTCAGTGACTCCAATCCATCTTATGTTATTCTTTGAATCATCTAGGAGCTTTTGGATTGACTTTTCATTATCACTTGCTTTTTTCCATAGATTATGCCTTTCTAGTTCATTGGTTGAGATCCTGCCTTCCAGATCTGAAAATCGGTCTTCTGCCAAATTCATTTTATTGTGCAAACTTCATTTTCTTTCTTAATTTCCTGGACTTCTGCTTGTAGGTGTTCAAAATGTTCCATTTCTTTTGCTATCTTGGAGTCTATTAACTCCATGATTTCCTCTTTAGCTTTATTAATCATCATGTTGACAGTGTCCAATATCTCTGCTTTCATCTCAGAAATCAGTTCTGATTTCCATTTTACTAGATCTGCTTTGGTTAACATTTTGGAGGACCCTGGAGACTGGGCTTCAAACTTCTCTATTTCCCTTCCCCCTGTGTTACCTTGAGGTGAGAATCTTTGTATCTGAGACTTTGAGTGTTTCCTCATCTCTGACCTGCCCTGTTTTCTGGAGCTGTTTGTTGCAAATTACTTTCCTCCTAATAGTTAAGAACCTTAAAATAGCAGTGTTTCCTGGGTTGTTCTTTGCAGTCTGTATTGGGACCTAAAGAAAAACCCTTAGTTCTGGCACACCATATGAGGCACTTAATACAGTCAGAGCACCTTCTCCTGCCTGCTTTAGAGGCAGGAAGGCTCTGGCTCCTGCACTGCTACAATGGCACTGCCTGAGGTTCCAATGGGCCCACCTGCTCACCAGTACAGTCTCTGGGCTCACTTGTGCAGTCGGCCTCAAGGCCAGTAGGTTGTAGGCCCTGTGCAGCTGCAATGGTATGGGCTGATGTTTCTCCCATTTCCAAAGCTGACATCTTACTCCAGGCCCACCTACTCACCAATACAAGGTGACTGGATGTGCTTCTGCAGTTGCTGTGGAGAAAGTCAGACTCTGACCTGCTAACCTCAGTCCCTGGGCACTCTTCCGGGGTGGGCCTGGAGGCCAGTAAGCTCTAACCCCGGCGCAGATTCGGTGATGCAGATTCAGTGGCGCATTCACCATTTCCCGAGCCGCCCGCTGCTAAACTCAGTCCCTGGGACACTTATTTTCTTTTTTTTTGAGACAGGGTCTCGCTTTGTGGTTCAGGCTGGCCCTGAGCTCAGCCTGAAACTCACATCACAGCAATCCTCCTGCCTCTGCCTCCCATGTGCTGGGGTTATAGGTGTGAGCCACCACACCCAGCACTGTGGTATGTGGTACTGCTTGCTGCTGGGTGTGAGTCTCCACACCCAGTGTGGATCAACCCAGGTCCTTGTGCTTGCAAGAGAGGAGCAGGAATCACTGAGCTAACTCCCCAGCCTCCCTTCATACTTATTTTCTAGTGTTTTCTTTATGCCCTAGTGGAACCAGTGCTCACCATAGCAAGCAGCTTATAAAATGTTGGTTCACCCCCCCAATTCTCCAATTCTACTTTCATTTTTACCTGTATCTTCCCTTCAAATTGCAGTCAACGAATATCTCAAGCTTGATGATGTTTCTCCCATTTCCAAAGCTGACATCTTACTCCAAGTCACTGTCAGTTTTTGGTGCCCAAATAATAATAGGCTGTAGAATACATAATAAAAAAATACAAGTAAGATCTTACCATTCTATGCTGAAAATGTGCCAATGTCTTTCCATCACAACCTTTCCAAACATCCAATCTTGGTAGGTAATGTTGCTCTTCTTGACTCGTTAATGCACGTTACTAACACTTCCCATTGATCTATATTTTGGTTGAGACAAAATCAGTATTGTACCTGCTCACAAGGCGTTGCCTCAGGAGGTTTCCCTTAAAACTTCTTCAAACTGGCCCTTGATTCCTGATATCACAGCCAGGTTTTACCCTGTGACACTGTGTTTTATTCTTTTCTCAAAATGCTACATATTACAGTAAATATTTATTTATATATTTTCTTCTGACTTTAAAATATAAGATTTAGTGAGATGTGGCAGTGCACATCTATAATACAGGAAGAGGGATCAGCATGAGTTCAAGGACAGCCTAGTCTGTGCAGTGAGTTTGAGATCAGTCTGCACTACTGAGTGAGAGCTTATAGAATATGCTCTTATGATTCATAAAATTATTATAGTGACTTACCTGTATTTTATTATTCATTTCTAAAATGAGAGTAGTATATAATGAATCAATTAGATTTACTGTATTTGCTGAATCAAATTATTATTTGAATTAGATATATGTGTTCATGATAAACAGAAAAAATTGAATATGGTAAACTTTTCATATAAAACATTATAATTAAAATGATCATATTTTCAAAATATTTCAACTTTTTTTCAAAAACAAAGCAATCTCTCATAAGTGAATTAAATAGAGTCACAGTTGTGTAAATATATCTTATCTCTGTTATGGGAAGGTGAGGATGTAAATGAATTCTAGTATATAGAGTAAATACTGTGAATAAAAATATTTAAAAGGAAATAGGATTTAGGGGTAAATAATGAGGGGAAAATAACATGATAATTATTTTAAAAAAGAAATACAGCTTACATATACAGTGGTTGGGGGGTTGTAGGGTGAATGGGGGAATGAGAAAAAATGAGAATCAAGTTCTGT
Source organism: Petromus typicus (assembly GCA_004026965.1). Taxonomy (NCBI): domain Eukaryota; kingdom Metazoa; phylum Chordata; class Mammalia; order Rodentia; family Petromuridae; genus Petromus; species Petromus typicus. The sequence goes on from PVIR01021924.1 coordinate 19,390, forward strand.
TATATACTGGTACAAACTCTCAGTGTTGAATGCAGTAATGATGTGTATATATATTGTACCAATAAAAATTTGAATTAAAAAAAGCAATAGACTGGATAAAGAAGATGTAGCTCTTTTATAGAACGTACTACTCTGCCATGAAAATGATAAGATTGAGTCATTTATACGCAAATGGATGTACCTTCAGAACATCCTCATAAATGAAATAAATAGGTCACAGCTGTATAAATATAATATATTTTCTCTGGTATAAGAAAATTAAGATGTAAATAAGTTCTAGTGTATAAGTAGATATTGTGAAATAAAAAAATGTTTAAAAGAAATGAGGTGTAGGGGTAAGTAAAGAGTAGAAAATTTATGGGACGGTAATAAAAAAAAAAGGAAAAGCCTATGCATACAGGGGACAGGGGATTGTGGGGTAGATAGAGGAATGGGAAAAAAATGAGAATCGAGTCTTGTCATATTATATATTGATACAAATTCTCATTACTGAAAGTGACTATGATGTGCATATATATATAATGTACCAATAAAGATTTGAATTGATAAAAAGAAAAAAAACCTTTACTAATAATTTTCGGGTATGGTGCCTCAGGTTTAAACCCCAGCGCTCGGGATGCAGAGGCAGGAGGATTGCCTTGTGTTACCTGGGCTACATAGTGAGTTCTGAGCCAGTATGAACTACAAAGTGAGGCCTGTCTCAAAAATAAATGAAAAATAAAATAAAATTTACTAATAGTCTTATTCATTTTTTATTTCCAGTAATACATACATAAGCTTTGTTTCCATTACTTGTTTTTACCATCCATTTTTTTTCTTAAATAGTCCTATCCTTAAATTATATGAACATTTAATTCATAATTTCTTTTCACTTGAATTTTTAAATCGATAGTTTAAGTAATTTATGATGATGAAACATAACACTGTTTAGAAATGCATTATATATTTTTGTTTATACTGGTTTCATAATTTTAAAACTACAGATCTTCTTGACATATATTTTTGTTACATTTTAGATAAATATCTTTTATTTTTAATATTTTTTTCCTCTAAAGAATCTCTTATCATGCTCTTAACTTCTTTGTATCCAAGTATGTGGCAAGTTAGTCTCCAAGCAATGCAGTCTTAATAAATATGCATTTAATACACTTAACTGAGAATAGTTAACACTGAAATTTAAAGTCAATTTTATGCCAGAATTAGAGCAATCTGAAAATAATTCATATTGAGACTACACAAGCTAGAACCAAAATATATTTTCAGTTTTAATCCGAGCACTTGAATTTTTAGGTTTGCCTTTGGTATTCTTAAGGAAAAGATAATAGTATTATGATTGTTTAATGTTAAAGCAAAAGAAAGAGTGGGGTTCATTATAGTTTGATATACAAAACACGAAAAGATTATTATTTTATGGACAACTGGCTTAAAGTTTTTATACAAATTATTACTGAATGAATGAATAGTAATTAAGAAAGACTAGAAAAATTCAGCCTTTGCTCTTGAGTGGTCTAACTACCACTCTTTCCACTCTCACTAAATTGAGCAGCTAGATAAAATTCTGAAACTTGTTTTCAAATGACACATTTCTGACTTTCTCTTTAGAAATTTACAAAATCATCAAATGCAGTTTTCCAAGCTGAAGGTTGATTTATTGCCCAATTGTTACTGATTTTATGACAACTCATTATTTTAATTATATTAATTTAAATGCTTTTTTATAAATTTCTATGCATTTCCCAAGCTTTGTCAAATATCTTCTCATTGTTATTATTTAAAAAAAAAAAAAAACCTCTGTTCTTTCATGTGAACTTCCCCATTATATCCTCTAACTCGTTGCATTTTTTTCCCAAGGAGATATACACTTTGAGGAAATTATCAAGAGGCTGGCACGCTGCAGTCACGTTTTCATACACTGCGGCTCGTCCTAGACAGACAAGTGTGATTTCTGTTATCAATCCATATCTTTGCCTAACTTCATTTCAGCTTCCATTTGATCATTAAGGGTTTCAATATTATTTCCCTCCAGGCACAATCTTTCTCTCAAATTGAATTCCTTTCGCCTTTTCTCAATCCAAGGAGTGAAAACGATAGCTTTGAGCATGCCTAGATGCTATCTTCGGCTTCACGGTAGAGTGTCACCATCATTCTACATCTGCACAACGCCATGCTGCACAAATCTGCTGCTCCATATGCCGCATTCTGCGAGGAGATTACAATGGGCCTGAATTTGGATCTCCGTCCCAGATTCCCTGGAGACATTTCACAAGAAAAATCCCGCTCGAGCCAACATTTAAATCTTTGCCTAGAGCTACCCCACTCCAGAGAAGTATAATGCGGAGGAAAGCATCAGACCTCCATTTTTTTCTTAGTCTTTGAGGAGTTTGTCCTGGTCTCTTTGTTGTAATTTTTTTCTGTTGTTACTAGCAGTTGCCAAATGGTTTTATTTTTAAGTTTAAATACTTTAATTTTGTGGCATTGTTGCCCATTGTGTTATAGCTTATGCCAGCTCTTATTTCTTTAAAATAAAAACATTTGGCACATCCTTAAATTGTTTAAGGGTTGCAGACTAAATAAAACCTTTCACTGGAAAAGGGGGGAATGCATACATCTCTATCGTCCTAAAATAGAGATAAGAGCATTGGATGTGGATGATTAAAGAGAAATCTCTGTACCTAGTTGTGTCACTCTTTGAATCCCAGAAAGTAAACACTGCTCTCAGTATGCTGGCAATTAGTGAGATCTAGAAGAAGATAAGCTTGTTAAAGAAGTTCAGCAATGCTCAGTACAGATAACTCAAAAAGCATGCCTAATACACCTAAGAGTCTAAACTGCTTCCGTACCACTACCTCGAGTGCAACTGGCAGGGAGGAGAGGGGTGAGGGCACTGACACTGAGAAAGTCACTTAAGAATGATGAAGTCTTCAACTTTCAAATGTAAACAAAATTCCGTTATGTAGAAGTCCTGGCTTCTCTCAATATTTTACTATGTTAACACTCATTAATAATGCAGATTTTTAGTTTACTGGATATAATTTTTGATAATATTTTCCAAATGTGTTCCTTTTTGTATACAAATTATTAGCAGAGTCTCACTTAGAATCAGTGTATGAGTAAATTGGTTTCTCATTAGTCTTTCTAAAACTGAGCATCTTCACTTTTCAATCTATTCAGCCCATTGACCAATAATAAAGAATACTATTTAGTGCTCTTTCTCATCTTCACTCAGATAAAGTTATTCGGAAATTTCAGCATTTCAGAACCTATTTTATAAAGAGAACAGAGTCAATGGTTCCTGACCAATAATAAAATCATAATGAAAGCAAAACCTGTAAAGTGTACATACACCTCTGGAAACATTTTTCCGCTTTGGCTTCACCAACTCTCCAACACTTTAATTCTACAGAAAGACAATTTTTCCTTTCAGAATTCATATGTTCATCTGACTCACAAAGGTAAAATGAATTTTTCCTTTATTGAATCACCATATTGCCTATTGTGCATATTATGTTTAGTGTCCATTATTTTTAATTGTAGTGTATATAAATACTAATAGTGGAAAAAATATATTTATGTTTTCCAAAACTTTTACCTTCTTCAGAGAAAGAATACAATAATAATGAATTAAATAGTTCATAAAATGAATTTTAAAATGTCACATTCTTGCTTGAAGATTATTGGCTAGTCTCTACAGCTCTAAATTTTTAAATTCTAGAAAGAAATATGAGAAAAAATATGTGAGGCCTGTGAGAAGAAGATGTAAGGATTGAGGAATTATTAAGTGAGAACACCATGGTAACATTTTGAAAATTATGGTAGTCAGGTTTTCTAAAATAGAATAATTCCAAACAGTAAAAATGCGATTAAAATATATTGCCAGGTATTGTTATTAACATTCAAGTGAAAAATCACTCTGCAGTCATTAACATTATTAATCTAATGCAAGAGGCAAGAAAAAATTTGAGGTGGGTAAATACATACTGAACCAGTTGTTTTTATAATTGCATATTGACTGTGTGATAAAACACTAATAAAACAAATCCATCATTATTACATATATTCTGATATTTTCTATTTTTGTTTGAGAAATCTGACAAAATAAATGATGATGCTTAAAAACTGTACTTGTATTGGAATATTTATATCAATTTGTATTACTCTGTAGATAAACAGGTATGGAAATAAAAAGATACAAATCACACATAAGAAAGTACTGTTGACCAAAAACTTTTCCTTTAATTAGGTAAAAACAGTGCTCACTTTGGCAGCACATATACTAATTAGGTTAAAACATATTTTAAAAAATATACCATAAGAAACAAGTCATTTAATGATGAGTAGACAAAAACTGTTGTCTTGACTAAAGAGGTATTAGAGATCTTGTTTACTATTTCCATAAGATTTTGTCACCTTACTTTATCACAGGCATCAGGTAGGTGATGGAGTATTTTGTACTTCACATAGGAGGAATCAAAAAATTAAGAACTTGACAGGTATATTATATCTTGAGGCCTATTGACATTCTAGGGCAGACAAAAAAAAAAAAAAAAAAAACTGGAAACCTAATCCAGAAGGATTATCAGCTTTGCTCCAAGGTTCCAGCAAGTGTTCATCCTGCTGCCCTTGGGCAGTCTCCAGTATTTTTGAGATTAAGAGTAAAACAAAATGTTGAAGTGTTTTTTGCAGCAGAGCATGGAAAATAACGACAGCCCCTCTCTTCCCGTTGTACAGATTTTCTCCACAGCAGTGCAGTGTATAGTATGGAAACAATGTGTTTTGCACCCGGGGGGAGTAGAGCAGAGTTGATAAAAGTTTGGTGAGATTTTATTAAAATTTTGTAATTTAGTGGTATATTGATCCACAGTTGTTTCCTTGGTTCAAAGATCAGTTTTATAATAACAAAATGAAAGCAAGATCTCCTCTCACAAGTTCCCCTCCTGACCTCTGGACACTAGCTTCCTCAGTCTCTAATTATTTTAAAGTTAATAAAGGAGAAGTAGTTCTTTCTGAAACTTGTGCTCATGATGCAGTGTCTAAACACACATTGCTGATCTCACTACTTCATGTGGAAAGGAAAGGCCTACTCATCCTTCATATTCATTTCTAAAATCATTTTAATAAATTGGTGATTAACTAAACCCTGTCTCTTTGTAGAAGTGAAAAGTGTTTGCATTTGCATTCTGAATAATCAAAGAAGTTTAATGTACATGAAATAAACATATTTTTAAGTGGAATATCACTAAATTTTGGCTATTATGAATTTACAAAAGACAGGTGTTGTGCTGTCTTTGAATTAGTAATTAAGCAGTATAAATTAGAATCACATTTCACTTTGGAAAATAACTTCCTACAAAGAGGAAGACAATTTGTTCCTAAATTATTAGTCAGGTATCTTTATGTACTTGTTCGGTTTGTTAAAGAAATGTCAAGTTAGGGTCTGTAGCAACTAAAAATGTTTGTAAAAAAACAAAATTTTATACTCTGTCCAGATATATCTTTCATTAATTAACACAATTATCTACAATTAAAGGTTAGAAAAGACAGTTTTCCCTAATAATATGCATCTGCAACCCAACACAGAAAGGTATCACACAATGAACATGAAGGAAAATCTGAGGAAGATAAAAGAAATTCACCAAATCATTTAAGAAGATTATGGAGATATAGAAATTCACGGAGTTGAGAGGTTACAAGTGGTTTGAGGTAAATGTAGCTGATTTTCAAAGATATTTAGCATTTTTACTTTTCTTTATGAAATGAATTCTCTTAATCCTCAAAAATATTTCTTCAATTTTATTTTGATTAAGCAAGTATTAATAACATTTCACATATGAGAAAGGATATGTTAATACTTGTCTTTCAGTGACTGGTTTAGTTCAAAACAGTGTTGTCCAATTCTCATTCATTTCTATGGATGAATATTTCATTTTGTATGTGTACTATATTTTCCTTAGCTATTCATCTATTGGTGACTACAGGATGACCCTGTGTTGTAGCTACTATGAACAGTTCAGGAATAAATAAGAGTTTGCAGGCAACTTTGTGTTAGTGGTTCTCATTTGCTAGGTCTCGTGGGTTAACTAATGCTTAGTGTGATTGGAAACATCCAGCTGAATGGAGTGTGATTCTAGGTGTGGAGGGCCCACCTGAGGATTGTTGCAAAACTAGTATTAGCATACACTGGGGGGCATTTAGATACAGACATAACTTCTGTATTTCAGTATTTTTATCAGGAAGGAATGTTAAATTTTATCAAATGCTTTTTCCATCTTTCTTGATATATCATATGATTTTAACCCTTCATTTTGTTAATGTGATTTATCACATTTATTGATTTTTACATCTTAAGCCATTCTTGTATTACTGCAGTAAAGTTCAATTGATCATGGTAGATGTATTGTTTGTGTGTGCCACTGGGTTCAATTTGCAATTACTGTGAAATTGTATGTACATTTATAGGGGATTTTGCCCAATACTTTTCTAATTGTGTTATTTTCTTTTTTCTGGTTTTGGGAGCAAAATAATGCTGATATTGTAGAAAACGTTTTGAAATGTTCTTACCTGATTTCTTGGGGCCTTTTTTTTTTTTTTTAGATTTTTTGAGACAGGGTCTCACTTTGTGGTTCAGGCTGGCCCTGAGCTCAGCCTCAGACTCACAGCACAGCAATCCTCCTGTCTCTGCCTCCCCAGTGCTGGGATGACAGGCGTGAGCCACCACGCCCGGCACTGTGGGATGTGGTACTGGTTGCTGCTGGGGTGAGTCTCCACGTCCCGTATTGTATGTGGTTACCGGGGATCAAACCCGGGTCCTTGTGCTTACAAGACAGGCGCCAGAACCACTGAGCTATATCCCTGGCCCTCTTGGGGCATTTTGAAAGAACTGATGTGAGTTCTTCAGTAACATGACAAAATTCAGCAATGAGGCTATCTTGTTCTAGACTTGACTTTGTCAGAACACTAGTACTGATTTGGTCTCACTACTCATTACTTATATGTTTAAATTTTCTGTTTCCATTTTCCAGGTTTGTTTCAATCATAGATATATATCAAAACATACAGTTTTTTGGAGTTTTCTAATTTGTTAGCAAATGATTGTTAAGAATAATTTCTAATTACTTTGTTTTATAAATTGTAAAGTCTTCTCACACAAATCTAATTTTATTAGACTTGGTTTTGTGATCAAAGTAAGTTTACCAGTTTTACTTACCTTTTATAGAAAATACTCATTTTTTTCTGATCTTTCAAAAAGAAAAACACATTTTAGTTTTTGTTTCATTACTTCACCTCTGATATTTTTCTTTTTCCAATTTGAAGTTTGAATTTTTCCTGCTTCACTTGAAAGTCTGAGCAGTGTTATTCTGAAATTTATTTGAAAACTTCATTTTATTTTATTTTAGGCTTTTATTCCTATAAATGCCTTGTTAGCAATGGCACAGCCCATAAACTTAGTATGCTGCCTTTTCATTACACTTGCTTCCAGAAGTTAAATTTCTAAAAAATTTGATTAGTTTGTAGGACATATGATTATATTTATCTTGGAACATTACAGCATGCAAACAGTACATCTCAGTGCTTTTTACTTCCCCTTCGCTACCTTCCCTCTGTCTCTAGCTTCAAGAACTGTTTAACTGTCTCTTTTGATTCTATGACCTATTTGCCATTGGTTTTATATCTCTATTAATTTGCATAATTTCTGTAAAATATTTTTGCTACTTACTATTTTTATTCCATGGTTGTCAGTGAAGAAGCAAGATAAGCTTGTTTTGTTTTGTTTTGTTTTTTGAGACAGGCTCTTGCTTTGCGGTTCAGGCTGGTCCTGAACTCAGTCTTGAACTTAGCTGGGATTACTTGGCATTGTGGTATGTGGTACTGATCGCTGGTGGTCCTTATTGTATGCTGTCAGTGGGGATTGAACCTGGGCCCTTGTGCTTGCAAGGCAGTTGCTGGAACCACTGAGCTAAATCACAGGCCAAAAATAAGTCTCTTGATTATTTTAATTTGTTATTTGGGTCTAAAATATTTCTTTTATAGAGAATGTTCAGTGTGCTGAGGAAAATAATATATATTATGTAGCTTTTGAATGAAATAATATATGACTATCACATCTATTTCATAAATTATAATATGATTTTGTTAGGTTAATATGATTTTATAATATGATTGTTAAACTGATTTTCTGCTTGAATCAGCTACCGCATGATGAACTTGTGATGTTAATTCTCTCAGCATGTGGGGTCCTCTTTCTCTTTTCCCTCTAGATTTATTACCATTTATTGTATAAAATCCATTTCTCTGACATTGAAGTGCATTTATATTTGCTCCTATTAAATTTTTGTTAAATTGAAACCTGGTTATCATACAATTTTTAAAAATTTTATAATTTTTGCCTTTATATATCCTTCTGATATAAGAATAGTTACTCTTCTTTCCTTTGCCTCTTTACATGACTTTTTTTAGACTTTCATTTTTAATTTAGTTTGTTTTTACTGGTGAAGTGAGACTCTTGCATGAAGCATATAACTGAATCTTGTTTTGTCTCCATTTGTTCAGTCTGTAGTTTTTAATAGGAGAATTCTGACTAGTTACATTTAAGAATAGTATACAAATGCAAGGACTTAACTTCATTTTATTAAATATATTCAATTTTTGAATATTTTTCTTCTATTCTCCTATTGCTTATGTTTGTGGCTTCATAAATAGTGGTATTGATAATTTTTAATTTATTTGCAATTCTTTTACATGTGTCTACTTCACCAGTGAGTTTTATACTTCACGTGTTTTTGTTACAGCAGTTATTTTTATTTTGCTTAAAGATATAAGACTACATTGAACTACCTTGAAACCTTTCTAGTAGTGATGAACTTAACTCAGTTTCTGTGTTATTATTCAATTATTTTCCTTTGTTTCTAATGGATAGCTGTATTATCTTTATTGACTATTTTTCAAAATGTTGTTATGATACTTCACATCCTTCTGTTTTCTTCTTCTTCCTCTTCTGCTTCTTCTTTTTCTGGTACTGGGGATTGACCTCAGGCCTAGGCACATGCCAAGTAAGTGGCAATGCCACTGCATTTCATCCTGGACACTCTGATACTTTCTGTGGTGTCCTGTGGTTCATGTAACTGGATGTCTACATTTTCCCCATAGTTAAGGATAGTATCAGACGTTATTTTGTTGAACACCTTTTCTTTTTTAAAATTTATTTTATTGGTATGTTTTATACATACAAGATAGTTACATGTAATGTGGAGAACTTGTACGTGACACATATTGATTCTCATTTTCTCCTTTCTCTTGTCCTCCATATAATTCCTGCCCCCTATATACAGAAGCTTTCTTTTCTTTCTCTTTTACTATCAAGTTTTCTTTCCTTTCCCCTACCCACACTTTCCCTTTTCCTTTTCTATGCCTTTTCTTTTTTCTTAACTTTCCATTACCATAAAAATCCAAACTATTTTTCATT
>PVIR01021925.1:0-28880 GCA_004026965.1 Petromus typicus
CATGAACCACCACACCCAGCATTGTGGTATGTGGTTAGCGGGGATCGAACTCAAGACCTTGCGCTTGCCAGGCAAACACTGGAACCAATGAGCTAAATCCCAGCCTCTTTCTTGCTTTTTGAGGAATCTCCATGCTGATTTCAGCAGTAGTTGAGCCAGCTGACATTGCTTCAACAACTGCGAAGATTCTACACAGCATTGGTTGTCTTATGTATCCTTGATGATAACCATGTGGAGAGGGTAGGATGGAATCCAGACTTGTTCTGATTTGCATTTTTCCTTCTGAGCTAAGGATGTTGAACATTTTTCATGTGATTCTTGGACATTTATACTTTTGAGAACATGAGGTACAGGCAGAATCTCTATCTGCTCCTTTCACTTGCCCATGTGTTGAGAGTGACGTTTGTCTTCTAGGGTCGACATCTTTTTTATTGCTGTGAAGTCAACTTTTTCAGGATCTCTCCCTGCTTGCTTTCGGGCACGACTACATAAAGCATCATTTTCTGCCCTTTCGCTTTCCGTCGCTGTGGTTCTTTATAGAGGTGAGACTTTCCAGGCCAATTACGGTCGGATTTTGATTGCTCCACGATGTTGACTGTCTGTCTCTTTTTATAGACTATTTCCCTGAAATGTTACTTCTGAAAAGTATTTGCTGCTGCTTGTCACTGCATTGTTTTCTGGTGAAGATAGCTTTATTTGTTTCTTTTGCGGTATCCGAGGTGGAACTCAGGACCTTGCAATTGCCGAGCAGCAGGTGGCGCCACTGAGCTACATCCCCGGCCCTTCTTTTATTCCTTTTTAAAAAAACTACTCTTCTACTTAGATATTTTCCTTCCTTTAGGCTCTTTGGTGACGATGACTTTGCTGTAGTTGCTTAGGAGCTCCTTGAGTATTTTCTGCAACGGTTTGATGGTCATTATTTCTTTTCTTTTTTTTTTTTTTTTAAGTTTTTTTGAGACAGGGTCTCGCTTTGTGGTTTAGGCTGGCCCTGAGCTCAGCCTCAAACTCACATCACAATCCTCCTGCCTCTGCCTTCCGAGTGCTGGGATTACAAGCGTGAGCCACCACGCCTGGCACTGTGGTATGTGGTACTGGTTGCTGCTGGGTGTGGGTCTCCACACCCACCCAATATTGTATGTGGTTACCGGGGATGGAACCCGCGTCCTTGCGTGTGCAGGACAGGCGCCGGAACCACTGAGCTAACTCCCCGGCCCTGTTTAGGTTTGTTCTTCTCGTCACATCCAGGAGCTCTTGGGTCGTATTCTGGTCATGTCTTGCTGTATGTTGAACATCGCCGCGTCAGTGTCCTTACGCCAATCACGTCCTCAGGCCTGACTCTTTTTACTGTGACTTTCAGTTGACTTCTCATTTTCTGGAGTTCCGCTGGATTCATTTCGTACCCTCTGTTCCCTAACGTGGTCTCATTCATCTGCGTCATCCAGCTGCTTATTTCTATCGTTAAGGTCACTGATCGTCTAGTTAACTGATTCATTTAGCTGCTTCTTGTTCGATGAACATCTTATTCGCTTCATTCGTCTGTTTGCCTCACCTTTGATCTCGTAATTATTTTAGCGATTTGTTTTAAAATTTTTGTTTGGACGTTCGTCCTTTCGGGTATTTGTGCGATCACCGTTTGGACTAATGGATTTCTGGAGTCATTTGGACTTGCTTTCTCGTGATTCTTGCGTTCCTGTGTTGTCTTCCGCGTCCTTTCTCCACTGGGGAGGAAATCCTATTCCTCCGAACCCCTTTCTGTAAGCTCCAGAACAGAGTAGTTAGTCTGGGCCAAGACTAGGGCTGTTCTTAAAGGATCTTATCTCTTAACTAAAAAATAGAACATATATCCACGTGCACTTCAGATGTTCCTCCTGAAGCTTCCTCATGACTATCGCAAGCCCTGGTAGGTGTCATATTTATTTCGTGTAATTTTTTTTTTTTTTTCGGTACAAGGCCTCAAACTCATGATCTTGTGCTTGCAAGGCATTGAGCCAAATCTATGGCCCCAATATTTATTTTTTTCTAGTGCCTCGAGGGCAGATGGACTCCCTGCGCAGGCTGGTTTTCCAGGCTGGTTTACCCTCTCCCTGGGAGAGGCTCTTCTGAATTTCCTGCCCCGTCATGTCTTCCCACGTGGGACTCCTACCACCGGAGGTGCAACTATAGCAGCTTTCAGAAGCCACGCGATGGAGGTAACCACATTGGAGAAAGAAAATACAACTGCAGCCTGTTCACTTGCACAATTATCTGGATTGAAGCCGAGCTTTCTAAATTCCCCAGGATATCTTCAACTGGGGAGGAACCGCAGAACTAATTTGAATCTCACTTCCGCTTCCTGCTCTTGAGTAAGAAACATGGACTCTGGCTCCCCCTTGTGGTGTGACAGGGAATACTCACGTTTACTCCATTTACGCTTCCCCGTGACTAATGACTAATCTTTCTTTTTTTTTTTTTTTTTTCCTCTCCCTGAGCCTAGAGGTAAAGTCGCGGGATTTTAACCTGGCCCAAACAAACCTTTTAGTTCCTTCCCATAGAGGCAGGTAAGAACAAGCCACCCATGTGGGCTTCATGGGAGATGATGGCGTCATGTACCCAAGTCAACCTCCATCCATAAATAGTAAGTGGAAATTTCCATAAGCTACAAGGTGACTGTCGGGTGGGTAGTGTATGTAGTGTGGATACTCTGAGCAAAAGGATGACTTATCCCTCACAGGACGATGGAAGTGGAACTAAACTTCATCACCCTCCTTAGAACGATCATGTTCATTATCGTTCATTCATGTTTAAAACATGAATTACTTTATAGCATTGAGCTATATCTCCAGCCCTTTTTTTACTTGTACTCAGCAAGACAGAGTTTGGCCAAGGACAAGCCACGGATAGTTATACATATACTGATGGAAAATGGGTAAATTTACTATGATGAGTCTTCCAGACCATGAAATCCTGTATCTCTCTAGTCATTTTCATTGCTTTTGATTTATTTCATCAGAATTGTGTAGTTTTCAGGTAATAAGTTCTAGGCTTATTTTGTTAGATTTACACCTATGCATTTTTAAAAAAGCAATTGTCTTTGATGTTGCATTTCAACGTATTCATTGCTCAGTATATAGAAAAAAATTGATTTTTGTATGTGTATCTTGTATATGCAACTTTGGTGAGCTTAGATGTTCATTCTTGAAGGTTTTGTTGGAGCTGTTGTACTTTGAGGTTTCCTTTTGCTTTTTCTTTTTTCTGGAAATAAGAATTGAACTCAGGTCCTTGCACTGGCCGGGTAAGCGTGATGCCACTGAGCTACATCCCTAGCCCCTAAAGTTTTCTTTGTAATTTTTACTTTACATTGGTTCATGTGACCACATTTTGCGTGAGGAGTTTCCACATGTACTCAACACGGCTTCAGTTTTTTTCCTCCTCTTTCCAAGGGGCTTCCTTTTTCATAATCGACTCCTTAGAATTATCAGTGCAGAAAATTATATCCTTGCGAAAAGGAACCGTTCTGTCTTTTTTGTTTCCAATCTTCTGCTTTTTAGTCGTGGAGAAACTCTAAGCTTAGTTCTTTGAGGAGCTGCCAGCTTGTCTTCCAAAGGGGCTGCGCTGCTTGGCATTGCCATCAGCAGTGTCGAGCGCTGTTATCTCTGCACATCCTCGCCACGCTTGCTACTATCTCACTGATTGATTTGGGTCATCACTGTGTAGGTGCGAAAGTGCTGTCTCATTGTGGGCTCCATTTACGCTTCCCCGGTGACTAATGACGTCACTCAAGTTTTTAATGCTTATTGGCCATTGATATCTTTCTTGGAGAAATGTCTGCTCCGGTCCTTTGTTCATTTATTAATTGAGTTATTTGTCTTATTACAGAATGGTTTCAGCTCTACACACATTATGAATGCACGTCCTTTAACAAGTGTAGCATTTGCACATATCTTTTCCCATCGTGTGGATTTTCAGTTTCTTGGTGAAAACCACGACATCTGAACGATATTTAGACGACTTATGATTCAGAGCTAAAATGTTCCCCCCAATTTTCACGTGTTTGGAAAGTGATCGCGGGCCGCTTCCCTCACCGGTGATTCCTCTGCTGATAAAATGAGGAGCCGAGTATGCTGTAAAAGGCGGGGCCTGGCTGCTGGTGGGTCGGAGCAGCGTCCCAGAGGATGGGTCCTTGTCTCCGACTCTCCCTCTTTTCTTCCTTCCTGGCTTCGGTGAGCTGAGCGTGTTTTCCTCACCAGACCTCTGTGCCACCCTGGTTGTCTCAGAGCCAGCCGGCTGTGGGCAGAAACTGTAAAGTCCAAATAAACCTCTATTTTTTTAAAGTTTTTTGAGACAGGGTCTCGATTTGTAGGTCAGGTTGGCTCTGAACTCACTATGGAGCCCAGGCTGGCCTTGAACTTGTGGCGATCCTCCTGCCTCTGCCTCTCCAGTGCTGGGATCAAGGGCGTAGGTTAATCATTTGTGCTTATTAGAGTAGCTGCTATTGGAGCAAGTGGAGAAACCAGGTGAGTAGAATCTGAGGATTTGCTGGTAGTAATATTAATTTCCTGACATTTAAATTTGGTAATATTAGGACACCACTCTTATTTGTAAGAATTCTATATTAAAATATTCAGGAGTCAGATGTGGATGCTCTGACGTAATTCAGGAAGCAAACTGAGCTAATTAAAGTAAAATCATAGAGAAATTTTTAATGTTTCCAGTGAGTTAATATATGTATGTAAAACTTAAAGGCTCGATGGAAGTTCAACAAGTGTAACAGCAGCTAAGAGGAAGCAGGAGGGGTTGCTGGTAGTCAAGGAAGGCCACCTTGATCTGCAACAGCCTAATTTATTGAAGAAGTGGATTCATGCATTACTTTCCTAATTAGAACTTTTTTTTTTCAGTACTAGGGATGGAACCTAGGGCCTCGCACATACTAAGCATGCGCTCTAGCACTGAACCACAATTCCAGCCCTAATGTAGCTCTTAAAGTAAAGCACAAAGACGAGGACAAGACTAATGTGATGATATGTGTTGCAAGACTGAAGCAGAGGTGAGATTAAATATGTGCCTCAAAACTTTTACAACAGTTACTATTGCAATGGATTCCATATGATACAATGCAAAATCAAACTACTAACCAATATGACCTTCATGTGTATGTTGCTATTTCTTTTCAACTAAATAACACTCACGTATATTTTTAGGTGTGTTTCTGTACATATTGTCAGAGTTATTCCAACTTCTACCACCAGATGGCGTGGTGAGCTTAGTTAGGAGTGACTGCTTTATGCTTCGTGCACCTGCGGTTGTCAAATGACAGCTTACCAACTCCTTTAAAATCTTAAAAAGCACGGAGGAGGGGGCCGGGGATTAGTTCAGTGGTTCCGGAGCCTGTTTTGCAAGTGTGAGGACCCGGGTTCAATACTCAGCAACAAGTACCACATAGCACAGTGCCGGGCGTGGTGGCTCACGCCTGTAATCCCAGCACTCAGGAGGCACAGGCAGGAGGATTGCTGTGATGTGAGTTTGAAAACCCTGTCTCAAAAAACCTTAAAAAAAAAAAAGTACTGAGGAGTCCCAAAGAGCTTTTTGGATTTTAAAAATTGGAGTACTGGTCAAATAGCTCTCTGAAGGAGGGGGGAATAGTCTTTATTTTACCGGGCTTGGGGACACATGCCTGTGAACCTAGCCTTCTGGGAGGCTGAAGCAAGAGGTTTGCAGTCCAAACCCAGTCTGAGCTAACTAAGAACCTGGGCCAGACTCATGCCTATAATCCCAGCACTCGGGAGGCAGAGGCAGGAGGATTGCCATGGGTTCGAGGCTGGCCTGAGCCACACATACTGAGCTGAAGGTCAGCCTGAACTACAAAACAAAACCTTGTCTCAAAAAAACAAAACAACAACAACAGCGACAAAAAAACCAAAACAATAAAGAACTCGGAGAGACACTACTTCAAAAAAGAAAAAAAAAAAACTAAAATTAAAAAAGAAAAAAACCAAAAAACTGGTATTGAGGACTGGCAGTACCACAAAAGGAAAAAAAGCCCTCATCTAGCATTTGCCAATTTCCATGGTGTAAAAACTGCCAACATGGTTCGTTTCAAGCTATTAAAAGTTTAGCAAGCAGCCCAAGTAATTCTGTAATAGTTGGCAATCCCGGGCTGTGTATCAACACTTACCTTATAGAAATTAAAATGTTTAGTATATTTTATCCTAAATAACAATAAATCCATTAGATGTTAATATCGGACCAATGATATCATCACGTAACCTCTGGAAAATATCATTGTACCCTGGGAGAAAGACCAAGACCAACAGCATCTTAGTCCTGTTATGAAAGTCATTTTGATCTTGCAGACAAAATATCCGAAATGACCTGGAGATTCCCTGGGACTTCCAGACCGTATTTCGGGATCCGTGGGTGGGACCTTCAGTTCTCAACTCTGTTCAACCCAGTACTCCCCTTTTACTTGATAACCAATCTTATTACATTTCTTCAATCGTGAAATGTGGTTCACACGTAGCACAATTTTACCTGCCTGATCTCTGATGAAAATCCCTGCAAAGCATTGCCTGTAATACGGCAAGGAAGCCCACCCGGTTTACCTCAAAAGATGGTGTTTAGCCTTGAATGTATGAGTTTTGGAAAGGGGACCCCAGGATGGCAGCTGTGACCCGCAGCTTGCCCGGGGTGGCCCGGAACCTGAACACATTGACGATTCAGCTGCGAAGTGTGGCAAATTCACACCACCGTGGGATAAACGCTGCTCCTAAAATAGCCTGCGTCAGATCCGTGAGACCGCGGTTACTCTCTTGGGAGTGTGGAATCGCCACGGGCAGAGACCCCGTCATGAGTCGGGGGCCAGAGCTTCGATGTGTCCTTCCTGCTAGATCATCTGGGACTCAAACCCAGGAGGGCGCGGAGATCGTGAGCTCTTCCAGTGCCAGCTTCTGTCCAAAACCAAGTATGATCTTCCCTTGGATCTCCTGTGGTTGCTTTCCTGGAAAACTCAGTCTATAAAAATTTTTGCTGGGAGAGGCTCCAGGATCCCCTGATTGTTAACAGATTCTTCCGGCATGCTCCAGGAAACTCTTTGTCAGAGCTGCGCTGCGCGCAGAAGCCACTGCGGGCCTGAAGCCAGATTTCCAGACGCCCGCGAAGCTCTAGGCCAGGCGCCTGCTGGGGTGCGGTGCGGGCGCTGGGCGAGGCCCTCGTCCTTGCAGCAAGAGCGTCCTCCAGGGGGCGCCGGGGCGCCAGAGACCCGAGCAGGGATCCGGGCCCAGCGTGTCCGCCCCTCGGCTGTCTGGCCAGTCGCTTGCACGACATCGGTGTATATAACAGGATCCACGGCATTTATGGGACTGTTACTTGCATGTGATCATAGGCATGAGTGTGAGCGTTCGCATGTTTTATTTAGATGCCTTACAGGTCTCATGGTCACCATGGACACCAACACACATCTCTGTGCCATCGTCAATAGCAAGTACCACCCCGATGTGCCTATGGCTAAGACACACGTTTTTATATTGGCTGACATGGTGTTTATTAGTGTCTGCACAGGTGGACGGGGACACAGCCTAGTTCTTTTCCCCATTTTTACTTTTTATTAGTACATGTTTGCAGTGTTTGACTACATTCTGTGTGGGAGGTTGGCACACGTACATGACACATCTTAGTTCTTCTTCACATCCTTTCCCTCCTCTCCCTCCAGCTCCCTCTGTCTCTTGGTCTCCTTTCCTTTTGCAAAAAGATCTCTCGTTTTCCTATTATCTATCTTTTATTTTGGATTCCAGGTTTCTCAAACGCCAAGAGCGTTTTCCTAAGCACTTGCCCACCCTGTTATGATAACTGAGGCCCTTCTCCGATTCCTGGGGCCACCACCAACCTCCTTCTGGGAGGGGTGCTCAGCAGGAGACGGGAGGTGCTGGGAAAGGCTGGAGGAAGAGGCATGGCTCTGCGCACCTTGCAGGGAGTCCGCTTTCGGGGCTAGACTTGTCTGAGTAAACAGAACAAGACCAGGACGCTGGGGTCCAAACGCAAAGCAGCCAGGCTGTGCGCGGTGAGTCCCTGGACATGTGCCCAGTGGTCTTCTAAGCACGGCCCTTGGCTGACCCCAGCCCTGACTACGGTGTCGTGACTACACAGATCTGCCTCCCACCTTGTCAATTCTTAGCTCCATGACGGTTCCTCCAAGGGCTATAAAATGTTAACTCCTTGGGCCAGGGATTTAGCTCAGTGGTTCCAGCGCCTGTTTTGCAAGTGCAAGGGCCTGGGTTTGATCCTCAGGTAACCACATACAATACTGGGCATGGAGACTCACACCCAGCCCACATACCAGTGCCGGGTGTGGTGGCTCATGCCTGCAATTCCCAGCACTGGGGAGGCAGAGGCAGGAGGATTGCTATGATGTGAGTTAGAGGCTGAGCGCAGGGCCAGCCTGAACTACAAAGCGAGACCCTGTCTCAAAAACAAAACAAAATAAATGTTAACTCCTTGATCAGAGGGCTGAATCAAAGCCCTTATTGGCAGGAGTCAAACCTCAAACTGAACGCTCAATCCCACCCCAAACCCTGACACTTAAAACTCTCAACATGAAGAGCCTTAGTGCCTAGAGCTCTTCATGCCGGCCCCTTCCACTCTAAAGAGTAGAGTTTATCTTTTCTCTTCCAAAGAAATCACTGGTCCTGGGCCAGGGATTTAGCTCAGTGGGTCCAGCACTTGGCACAAGATCCTGAGTTCAATCCTGGTATGACATACCACAATGCCAGGTGTGGGATTACCAGGGATTGAACTCAGGACCTTGTGCTTGCCAGGCAGGCGCTGGAACCCCTGAGCTAAATCTCCAGCGTTTAATGTCTGACTTCTTTCATTCATCGTATTTCGAGATTTTTTCTGGTTGCCTTAGCCCGGGTAGTTCGGTCCCCTTCCCTGCTCCCCATGTTCTCACTCGTCGCAGTGCCGCCTGGGGAGAGCCTGTGCGTCTCCCGCGACTTCAGACTATGTCTGAGCTCACTCACCTCCTCTCCTTCCCTCCAGCTCACAAGCAAGTCCACTGTCAGCTCCCGCATTGGCCAAATTCTTTACCTCCCCTGCCCTCTTCTGCCTTGAGTACCTCCCCTGGCCCCTTCTTACCTTCCCCCACTTCTCATTCACCCTCCATGACTTCCGTTGGGCACCTCTTCCACGGGAAACCTTGGCGGCCCCTCAGGCTGGACGAGGCACCCCAGCCAAGGCGCCACAGTCCTTCTCCTTTTCAATATAAAAGGGTCTCAGGCTGGAGATGCAGTGCAGTGGTAGACCCTCAAAACCCTGGATTCCAGGGGGCCGGGGAGTTAGCTCAGTGGTTCCGGCGCCTGTCTCGCAAGCGCAAGGACCCGGGTTCGATTTCCCGGTAACCACATAACAATACTGGGTGTGGAGACTCAACCCAGCAGCAACCAGTACCACATACCACAGTGCCGGGCGTGGTGGCTCACGCCTGTAATCCCAGCACTCGGGAGGCAGAGGCAGGAGGATTGTGATGTGAGTTGCAGGCTGAGCTCAGGGCCAGCCTGAACCACAAAGTGAGACCCTGTCTCCAAAAAAAAAAAAAAAAAAAACCCTGGATTCCATCCCCAACATGAAAAAAAAAATCATAAAGTCTTAAATTCCTCCTTAAAACAAGAACACGTCCTTTTAGTATAACTTGGAAATCATTGCAACATATTCCCCTTATTGCTTTAGCTGTCCGGGAACTCCTACCAAAGTTTAAGGCTAATCTAGATCACAGATGCTTGGGATATACAGATACGTGGTTTTAGTTCTCTTTTAAGGGTTGCTTAACAGTTTCCCTTGGTACTCACTAGTGAGCCCCCAGATCGGCTACCCATTCATTCTAGTCCCAAAACCGATAGGTCCATCCTTCCCCTGGTCCAGACCTTTCTAACCCAGCCTCTGAAACCCTCCTCAGCCCGTGACCAGCCACAGCCCCTCAGTGCCTCCCTGGGACGTCTCTTCTCTTCGTGTTCTAAGTGCACTACCCCCTGCCACCTTCCTCATGCAGGCCTCGTACTTTCTACTTTTCCAGATGGGATTGACAGCTGATTTCTCTGTTTACCAAGATGTTGGGGTAGGATGGGCAATACAAGCTGGCTGCAATCCACTCAAACTAATAAAGAAATATTTTAAAACAATTAAGCCAGGTGTGGTGGTGTGCACCTGTAATCCCAGCTCTTGAGAGGCTGAGGCGGGAGGAGGACCTGGGAGTTCGAGGCCAAACTGAACTACATTGTGAATCAGGGCCAGCATGAACTACATGAGACCCTATCTCAAAAAAGAAAGAAAGAAAGAAAGAAATGTAAGTAAATAAAACAATTGCAACAACCAAGGAGAAAAAAAAAAATCTCATAGCTCATATGACAGACCAAGGACTGATCAGAGTTCAGGCCCCCAGGGCTGGTGTCAAAACCAGCTCTCACAGTCTTCCACTTCTGTCCTGTCTGTGTTAACTTCCAGCTCAGAAAGCCTCTCCTATCTCTGTAGCAGTGGGAGGCCCATCGGCTCCAAATTGGCAACTCCAGCAGAAATAGAAAACCTCCCTCCCAACAGTTGCAGCAGACGTCTCCCAGGCCACATGACCTCTCTGAGTAATTACTGTGACCAGGGAAACCGTAAACCGGCTAGGTCTGGATCCACTCTGCTCCCTGAGGTTGGAGAGGGCAAGGGATGGCCAGCCCTTTTCAAATGAAATAGACTAGGGGGGTATATTTAATTTCCCAACAAGGAGCTGGGCGTGGCTGTGCACCCCTATCATCCTAACACTTGGGAGGCTGAGGGAGGAGGATGGCTGTGAGCTTGGATACCAGCCTGGGCTACAAAGTGAGTTGAAGACCAGTCTTACATAGCAAGACCCTGTCTTAAAAAAAAAAAAAAAAAAAAAATCCCGAATAATAATGAGCGGGATAGTAGGATCAAGTGAGGGGACCTGTGGGTTTCTGGGGGAAGAGCATGTTAAACTTCGAGAAAGGCTGTGGCGGGCAGTCCGTGGGTACACTAGGCCTCTTTTGCTGCACTGTAGATCTCTGGTTCAGTGACCTCCTTGTAGCTGAAACTGCACTCAAAGTACTAGCACCTGTCCATGTGGATTAGCACACGTGTGTACACTCGTGTGCACACGCACACACGTGCTCTTTCTTACCCTTGTGTACTATTTTCACTTGCCCTAGACAACTTTATGTCCCTTGTCACTTGATTGGTAAAATGATACCATTTCTCTGTTCCTTTTAAAAATGGGTGTGAGAAGGCTGGGGATTTAGCTCAGTGGTTTCAGCACCTGCCTTGCAACTTCAAGGGCCCGAATTCTATCCCCAGTAATCATATACCACAATGCTGGGCATGGTGACTCACGCCCACCAGCAATCACAACCATATACCACAGTGCGGGGCGTGGTGGCTGACGTCTGAAATCCCAGCACTCGGGAGGCAGAGGCAGGAGGATTGCTGTGAGTTCAAAGCTGAGCTCAGGGCCAGCCTGAACTCCAAAGTGAGATCTTGTCTCAAAAAAAAGTGAGTGTGACTGAATTAAAGCCTACTTATTTGACAGAAGCTTAATTATTCATCAGCGAGAACCTGAAAAGGGAGTTTAAGAGGCCCAGGGACCAGGGTGCAGTGGGAGATGGTGGAGAAGGGAACTGGGTAGAGTGCAAAAAAAGCGAGGATGGTGGAACTAGGTTAGTGCTGTGGGGAAATAAGGACCCCGTGACAAACAAGGCAGAGAGACTGGAACGGGGGACGGGAGGTCGCAGAGGTCCGAGTCCTGGGTAGGAAATAGGGGCGTGAGGTGGAGGTGGGTCAAGGGGTGGCGGCCGAGGCGCTGCGAACAGAGCGAGCTGAGTGGTTCGGACCGCGTTGTAGAATTTCAGAGGCTGAGCGAAAGAAGGCGCGGCCGCCGTCGGCGCGGCCCACAGGCTGAGGAAGTCCGCGGCGAGGGGCGTGGCTGGGGGTGTGTACTACACACTGTCCGAGTTACTGTTCCAAGTTTTCTGCTCTGGTCCCGCCTCCTTCATGGGAGTGACAGAGGCATTGTCCAACCAAAGCCGCGGGCTGGGCACAGTGGAGCCAATGGAGTGTCGGGGGCGGGGCTGGGGAGGGGGCTCGCAGGGACAGAGGAGGGGGCTAGTGGCCTCCTCCGGCTCCGGATCGGAGACTGGCGAGCCATGGCGCTGGGGCTGCAGCGGGCAAGGTACTGGAGATGGGGCACGGGAATGATGGGCATTGGAGGGGCTCTTTTTCCGGGGACCCCTTGACCTAGACTGGGGGTGAGCGAGTGCGAGTCTAGGACGCCCTGGGGCTTGAGCAGTTGTAGGCACATCCACGCCGCACCTCTACCCTACCGGACTATAGGGAGTGCAGGATTTTTCTCAGGTCCCCGGTTGTCTTGCCCCTCTTGTCAGAAATGGCTTTGGGTTCGTGCTGCCTTATTTCCTACTACCCCAAGCTGGCTTCCCTGCCTTGTGAGAGGTGAAACTCCAAGTCCCCTGGGAACTGGAGGTGGTTGTATATCAGCCTTGCTCGCGCTTCAGGGAGGCTCCCACATACCGATCCTTCAAGCCTACAGAGCCCCAGCACTGAGCCTGTGCTTTGCCCTCAGCCCCTTGTGATCTACAGGGTACCCCCAAGTTGAGATATAAGGAGTCCTGAGGCTGCTGAGGTCCTAAGTTCCAGAGAAGAGAGATGGCCTTTGATTCGATCCTTCCTGTAATCTCTCAAACCTTGGGTTTCCCTAGAAATGAGTAGAGAAGTTCCCTGGGACCCTTCCCAGAGGGTATTTCTTATCCTTTTAACTCCCCCCACCACCACACACACTCGCATAACAGAGAAACAAGCTTGACCCACTTCCCAGCGTCTGGCCCAGTGTCTCACTTGGCCACCGGGACACAGGACTATTGCTGAAGGTCCAGGACTCGACCCAGCCTTATTTTAGGGACACCCTCTGGGGAGGCCCATGCCTCGTCCAAAATGACCCGGCCTGCTGCAGTGGGAGAGTCCTCTGCCGTCGGGTTCAGCACGGTCACCCTGGGCAGAGGGAGGTTTCTGTGTTCACCTTTCAACAGGTGCAGATCCACTGGGCCGGAGGCAGTCTGTGGCTGGTAGCAGAGCCTGGGGTCCTGTCTGACCAGATTCCCATGCCCCCACCCCAAGTCCTGGGCTCTTGGTTTTCCCTGCCCAATCTGAGATGTCCAGTGAGCTCACCACCTTCCCTCCTCCCTGGTTTGGCAGGTCTGAGTGGACTCATCCACACCTCCATTTTTTAACACCGACCCCACTCCGCCCCTCCAGTTCTGTTCCAATCTCTGACTCTGGGTCCACCAGGGAACTCCGTCCTTCTGGGCCAATCCCACCCCGGCCCCCAGCACCCCTCTGTCTGTGTGGAGACCCTCTTGGCTGAGCCGGGATGCCCCCCCCCTCCACCCAAGGCCAGCCCTTCCCTGTGGTGTCATCCCACCGCAGTGCACCACCCACTCGTAACTCACACCTGGATCCCGGCCATACTCCAGGCCCTCCTGAGCCCCCAGGAGGGCACTTTGTCCAAAGGGGGCCTGGCTCTGACGAGTAGGCCCCCGCAACCCCACGCCCCTGGTCTTCTGCCGGCTTGGGCTTGCAGCCATCCTGTCCCAAGTAGGGATGTTCTGGGAAATCTGCCCTGAGGACACTGCCCTGAGTGCCCCCTGGGGGTAGAGGGCTCCCAGAGAAGTCAGGACTTTGGGGCTGGGCACCTCACTGGATTCCCACCTCTGCAGGAACAAAGGTGGCTTCAGAAAGACTCCGGATCTGTACCCCACTTCCTTTCTCAAACCCAGACCCTGCTCCTGGCCTCTCCCGCTGTCAGGGCACCGTTAGGCAGTGCCAGGCAGGGTCTTTGCCCAGATGAAACCTAAGCCCCACGAGTCCCCTACGCTTTCCACAAGGCTCCCCACCAGACCCAGCTAGAATTCAAGACAGAAGGCCCAGAAAGAGCCCCAAGTGTGGGCAGGGCTCCCCACTTCCATGACCTTGCTCTTGGGTCTGGGCTCTTCGGGACAGGGAAGACATGAGCTTTTCTCTCTCCTGGTTGTGGTGGGGTGCCGTGGCCCGGCCCCCCCTTCCCAGGCCTCACCCTAGGGCCTCCTAGCCCCACCCCCTGTTCTCGGCTGGAACACGGAGGAAGGGTGGCAGAGTTCCAGCCGCACGTCCCCAGCTGGGCAGAGTGCCAAGGGGCTGGACCAGGGCTGGGCATGGGGCCAGCCGGGCAGATCCAGAGGCCACAGCAGTGGGACAGGGGGAGGAATTTAGGCCACTAGGCAAAGAGGGTAAGGAGGGGTCCTGGATCAGGGGGTTCACTCAGTGAGGCATGGCGTTGAAGTCAGGGTTCAAATCGCAGCGCACCCACTCCCTGGCGGTGTGGCCTTGCCCCAGTGATTGCCTTCCGAGCCCCCGCTTCATGTCCTGGAAAACGGGCATCGAACTTTCTCCTCCCCACCTAGATCATAAGGAGAAGCCAGTGAGCAACAGATGGGCCAACAGCATCCTCGGAGGTACACGATAAACTGAGTCCCAGCCAGCTCGGCCACTGAACGCTGCCGCTGTGGGCAATCCCAGCACCTCTCCCCTTCCTCCTCAGGGGAGGCAGGAGTGGTTATGACGGACCTGAGCTGAGTGCTGGCGAGGGTGATGGGATTACCACCTGGGCACTCGGCTGCCGATGCCCTGACTTGGAGCCTCGTTTTCTGCTTATTTCCAAGGAAGATCACTTCTCCGGCTCTCCAGGGGTTTTGTAGGATTTAGTGGGGTCTCCAGCCCCATGAAGGCATAATGCAGCAATGCGTCGTTACTGTAGCTGGTATGTAGTCCTACTCCTAAGGTGTTTATGTAAAAGCCATGCACAGAATTGCACACACGCCTAATTGCCTACATCACAGGGTTACTTACTGTCAGTGACTACAGGTTACTCTAGTACGAAGAGGCCCCTGCGGCCTAGGCTCCATCCCTGACCTGCACACTGGGAGAAGAGTTGAGTTTAACTTTTTCTAGCGCTAACCAGTTGCCAGGCTTTGCTTGCTAAGCCCTCGACATATATTAACTCAATTTAATCTTAAAAACCTTCTAGAAACCAGGGGTGGTGGCCCACGCCTCTAATCCTAACATTTAGGAGGCTGAGGTGAGAAGATGGTGAGAAATTTAAGGCCAGCCTGGGCTATACAGGGAGTTCAAAGCCAGCCTGAACTACGTAGCAAGAATCTGTCCCAACAAAATAAAACACCCTCTTTAAGGCGCGTGTTGTTGCTAGTTCAGGGCGGCTATGCAGCTTGTCCAGTCACACAGCTAATAAATAATGGAGTTGGGACGGGAACCCTAAGCCAGAAGAACTGGCCCACACTCTGTTTAACCGAAGGGCGTAAAAAGCCAGAGACCCGGCAAGAGGCCCACACTTCCCTCGGAACATCGGAGAGCAGGCTAGGAGCTGGAAGGAGGGTCCCCCTGCGGCCACCAGCTGGCCCCTCCAGAGGAAGGAGCCATGCCACCGAGAGGATTAAGGAGCTCAGCTGCCTGGGACGTGGGGCGCCACCCCACCCCTCCCTTCTTCCTGCTCCCTGTTCCCTCTGTCCAGGGGCCCCCAGCTCCGTGTGGCCCGCCCACCCCCACCCTCTGGGCAGGAAGACAAACAGGGCTGGAACAGAACAGCAGGACGGAATGTCCTCCAGGCAGGCAGGCCTGAGGCCCTTGCCCTCACTCCCCCCAGGAGAGGGGACGGGGTGGGGCATATTTTACCCCTCTACCCACTACCCAGTCTGTCCCCTCCACACACCTGTCCTTTCGCACTAAAATCTCTTTTGTACCCTCCTGCCTGGGGGTGGGGTTGATGCCACCCAGAGTAGCTCTGCTCCCCTGAATTTAGGAAGGTATCTCCAATTCTGCTTCTCTGAGTCACAAGGAGGGGATGGATTCAAGAAAAGACTGAGGAGCCAAGCATGGTAGTACACACCTGTAATCCCAGCACTTGGGAGGCAGAGGCAGGAGGATTTCTGGCAGTTTGAAGCTAGCCTGGGCTACATAGTGAGGAGCTCAGGGCCAGCCTGAACTACAAAGTGAGACCTTGTCTCAGAAAACTAAATAGAAAATAGAAGAGACTGGAACCTCACAGCCCTGGTTCAAATGCCACTAGGGGCAGGGATTGGCACTGTGACTTCTTGGGCTAAGGATTTCAACCTGCCAGAGACCCAGTGTCCCTTTTGTAAAATGCAGGTTTAAAGAGCCACCTTCTTGGGCTCCCCTGAGAATTGAGTGTGTGTGTGTGTGTGTGTGTGTCTGTGTGTGTGTGTACGTGTGCACAAGCAGAATGCATCACACAGTGCCAGACCACAATGCTTAGCACAGCTGCTTATTTTGATGGTTTTTATCAACATTGTAAACACAGACTCAAGTATATATACAATACCAGATGTAAGATACCCTGTAGTTTTTTATTCACAAACAAAAATAAGCTTCCAGCACTCAGAAGGCTGAGGCAGGAGGATCTAGGCCAACATGAGCTACACAGAGTTCAGGGCTTGGCTGGACAGCAGAGCAAACTGCACCTGATTCTGGATTCAGTCAGACCTGGAATTTGAATTCAGACAGTCGCAGAATCAGGCTGCAGCTCTAAGACTGGACGTAGACCCACGTCCATGGAGACAGGAAATGGGAGAATTCAGGCAAAGGGTGTGCGATGAGGTGCTTTGCTACTTAGAGCAAGCACTGTGCCGCCCTGCCTCAGTTTCCCCTGTTCACTGGGGACAATGTTAATTCTTCTGGAGTGTTCTGAGCCTTAGCTGGGACTCACACTTGGCACAGGCGCTGGAATGGTGGGGAGACCAGTCGAATGGCAGGATTTCTGTTAACATAGTGTTGACTGCACCCTAACCCCCAACCTCGCTGCAAAATTCAGGTATTTGGAGTGGAGGGCAGAGGTGAGGGGCCGTTGACTGGACAGAACGCTGGAGCTGGTTTGCTGTGTCACTCCGCTGGGGCCCTGCCCCTCTTAGGGCCCCTCTTGGTGGGGCCTTAGACTTTGAGATATCTCTGCTCCAAGAATATAAGGACTCGGCCCAGCGGGGAGGAAAGGGCAGAAGAGGGGCTCCGAGAGGCTGAAGGGCAGGGGCCTGGGAGGCTGCCAGCCTCTCACGGCCCCTCCCTCCTCTGGCCCCAGGCCAGCTCGGCCACCCCCTCCCAATAGGAGGCCTCCCTGTCCCCCAGCCGTGCCCGGCTTGGGAAATAAACTGCAGATAAGCCAGGGTGGGGACAGAGCGGCCCCAGGCGCGGCTCGGAGAGGATCGAGGCTCCAGTAGGGCAGCATGGGCTTCCGACAAGACAGGTAAAGCCTGGGGCTTGGAGCGCCTCGGAGTAAGTGACCTTCCAGGCCCAGACAATGCCAAGAAATCTTCGGGGCCACACAGCGGGCCCCAAGTGGCTGTCTCCTCCCACCCCTTTCTCTTCTGGGGACGCCGCTAGTGAGCGCCACCTATGCCCGCAGGTCGAGCACTGAGCTGCGCAAGGAAAAGTCCCGGGATGCGGCCCGTAGCCGGCGCAGCCAGGAGACCGAGGTGCTGTACCAGCTGGCGCACACGCTTCCTTTCGCGCGAGGCGTCAGCGCCCACTTGGACAAGGCTTCCATCATGCGCCTCACGATCAGCTACCTACGTATGCACCGCCTCTGCGCCGCAGGTGAGCCCCGCCCCCGTATCCCGTCCAATGAGGCCCCATCCCCGGGGAAGGCTTCCCTACGGAGCCCCGCCTCCCTGGAATCTCCAGCTTGGCCCTGCGTCCTCGAGTGCTGGCCCAGTCAGAGCCCACAGTTTTTGGCAGCCCCGCCCCATAGTGGTCGATCATTTTGAGGCCCCGCCCCAGGGAACGCACTGCGGTCTTAGAACTCTGAGGCCGTCTAACTTGTTGCTGCTCCTCAGCCTTTGATTTGGTTCCCTAGAAAACTTCCAGGATAGGCCTTGTCCCCCTGCAATAAATATCCCTGCGAGGCTGTGCAACCCAGTTTTTAATTCCTTCATAGTTCCTTTTCCTGTCGTTACCTCTCTTCTCCATCTGTAACTTGTTCTTTAGTAGATCTCTCCTTGAATCTCCACCCAGCTAGAATTCCACTCTTCAAGAGGTTTTGCCCCCTGTTCTTTCTCTCTCTTTCTCTCTCTCTCTCTCTCTCTCTCTCTCTCTCTCAGGGGCCTTGGAATCCCAGGACCTCGAAAAGATTTGATTATGGAGGAAATAGTTAACCTCTGGCAGGCACTACCCCATAGAATGTTACCCCGCTGCAGAGAGGCTTTGCCCCTTTAGAATTCTGTCCCCCAGGAGTCCTTGCTTGTTAGAATTCTGCATCTAGAAGGTTCTGCCCTCCAAGAATTCTGGAGCGCCTGCTCCCACCCCTAGAATTCCAAGCCTCAACCTGGCCCTGGCCCCTTTGAATTTTTACCCCTGGGAGTTCAGTCTGAGTTCTGCCCTCCTCAGAGGCCCACCCCTTAGAATGGTGTCCCTTGGAAAGCTCTGTGATCCTGTCCTTTTCCTTGGCACTCCAGGCCGCCAGGATGTCCCCCCACCCCTAACCCCCGGCTGTATCTGCAAGAACCTGAGTGGGAAAGGCAGAGGGAGGCTAGCCAAGACAGCCTAGAACTGATGGGTGGTACCCTGTTCCCTGTCCTGGGCACCAGGGGAGTGGAACCAGGTGGGAGCTGAGGGAGAGCCCCTGGATGCCTGCTACCTGAAGGCCCTGGAGGGCTTCATCATGGTGCTCACCACCGAGGGAGATATGGCTTACCTGTCGGAGAATGTCAGCAAACACCTGGGGCTCAGTCAGGTGAGCTGCCCACTCTGTACCTGGCCCTGTGCGGTGATGCTGGGGACAGCATGGTGAGTGACCAGCCTTAGCCCTGTCTCATGGGACTCATAGGACAGAGGCGTGGGTGGGTGTGTCACGAGACACCAAGGCACAGAATGAATGGTCGGCACTCAGATGGAACAGCCTAGGAGTGCGGGGGAATAGGAGCGACGTACCTCACTTAGCCTGGGAGGGACAAGGAATTTCCTGGAGAAAGGAGTTTGATTTAGTATGGGAAATGGGGGATATGCAGGGTAGAAGGACAGAGCATGCAAACCCCCAGAGATGGGGTAAAACAGCATTTGGCAGAATATAAAGAAATTTCTCTTAGCTAGAGGCAGAGTGCAGTGAGAGAAATTGAGAGAAAAAACTAGAGAAGTCAGCAGATACTAAATAATGTAAGGCCAAGCTAGAAAGATTTGTCTCTAGGGCAGTGGGGAGTCATGGAAGGATATGAAGCAGAGAGGAAGAAAGGTCCCGCACGAGGCCAGTGTCAGGGGGAGTGAGATAGAGGTTGAGAGATCAGCAAGCGGTAGGCACAGGAGAGCAGGAGTAAGGCAGGACCTATGGAGATGGGTGATGGGAGAGAAGAGACATTTAGAAAACAGAAGTACTTTTTGAAAAAATATTTTTGAGACAGAGTCTCACAGAGTCTCACCCAGGCCCTGAGCCCATTATGTAGCCCAGGCGAGCCTCGAGCTCATAGCAATCCTCCTGCCTCTGCCTCCTGCATGCTGGGATTACAGGCATGAGAGGTATTTTTAATTAACCCTTAATCCTGCCTCGAGAATTCCCCCAACAGAATTGCTATCCCTTTTCCTATTTTACATAAACGGGTTTCCGAGCTGAACACTGTGCCTGTCTCTAAGCCCTATTCCGGGTAATACTCACCCTGAGGAGCCACGGACCCATTTCTCTTGCTCTGTTCTGCAATTTTATTTACATGGTACCTCCTCAAAAATGCTGTCCGGGGCTGCTCTCTCTAAAACAAATCTTATTATTACATGCCTTTACACTGTGTTAGTTATTTTTCATGTGGTTCTTATCTGTTTCACTTTATTGGATGCCTCACCTGACTAGCCAGTAAGTTTTTGAAGGCAGGGATGTGTGGCTGGTCACTGGCGTGTCCTAACCGTGTAGAAGAGGGCCTGGAAAATAGGTGCTGAATACATGGTTACTCAGTGAATGAATGAATGAATGAATGAATGAGGAGACTGATGGAGGAGTCCAGGCTGGTAAACTGGGCCAGGAGTGACGAACAGGGGAAAGGGGTGATGACACCAGCACCCCTGCCCTGCCCCCTCCTCACAGCTGGAGCTCATTGGACACAGTATCTTTGATTTCATCCATCCTTGTGACCAAGAGGAGCTGCAGGACGCCTTGACCCCCAGGCCCAGTGAGTGCCCTGAAGGCCACATCCCACTTTCCAGAGGAGGACAGAGGCTCATCCGAAGCCTTAGTCCATCCCTTCCTCTGGAACCCAGACCTTGGCAAGTCCTGGCCTGAGATCTGAGGGGCACACCCTGCCCCTGGGACCCTGTTTTGGGAATGCAGCTGGGGAGCCTTTAGCAGCCTGGTGCTGGAGGGCCCTGGGCACCTGCTTGGTGACTCGACCACCATCCTGATTCCTCCAGGTCTGTCCAAGAAAAAGCCAGAAGCCCCCACTGAGCGGTGCTTCTCCTTGCGCATGAAGAGCACCCTCACGAGCCGCGGTCGCACCCTCAACCTCAAGGCGGCTACCTGGAAGGTGGGCAGGGCTGACACAGGTGGGCGGGGCCATGCTAGAGGGATCGGCTGGCTCCCAAGGTCTCTCCTTGCGCGTTCGTTTCCTGATCCGGTTTCCTTGGGTGGGAGTGCCTCAGGCTAGGCCTAGGAGGACCTTAGGGTATCTAGGAAGCTGGATGACTGGATAGACTCCAGAGGTCCTTGTAACCTTTCTCTGGCTGGATCTCTGAGGGTCCTCAACCCTCTGAACTTGAGTCCTCAAAGGGCTGAAATGTGGGTTTCCCCAGAGTGCCCCAAGATGACCCTGTGAGATCTCCAGGGATTTCTCCTTTGTAGTCCCCCGGGGAGTCCTGGACCCTAGTGCAAGCCCAGCACACCCGCTCCACCCCCAGGTGCTGCACTGCTCTGGACACATGAGGGCCTACAAGGCCCCAGGTCAGACGGCCCTGGCCGGGAGCCCCAGCTCTGAGCCCCCTCTGCAGTGCTTGGTGCTCATCTGCGAGGCCATCCCCCACCCGGGCAACCTGGAGCCCCCGCTGGGCCGGGGCGCTTTCCTGAGCCGCCACAGCCTGGACATGAAGTTCACCTACTGCGATGAGAGGTGGGCAGAGCCCATTCTCCACGCTCCTCGCTTCTTTCTCCTTTGCCGCCATCTGTCCCTCCCAGATGTGTGTGAGTCCCAATTGTCCGCAGGTGTCTTGTCTTCAATTCTTTCTGTCTCTCTCTGAGTCTATCTCCGTTCTCTCTTAAGATCTTAACTTCGTCATATCTCCAGACTCCCTTCTGTCCTGTCAGACACCATCTTCACATGTCCCAATAATTACGATGTGGACATCTTTGGGGGCCAATGTTCAGCAACCTACACTTGTCTTTTTTATGCCCTACTCTCTCCTTTCCTCTCTTAACAACCCTGTCTCTCATCTTGCTGGCTTCATGCCCACGTCTTCTGCCCTTCTGTCCTCACACCTTCCACATCAGTCCTGAGCCCTGACCTGGCCACTCTGTCACACCCAGGATCGCAGAAGTTGCCGGCTACAGCCCGGATGACCTGATCGGCTGCTCGGCCTACGAGTACATCCACGCACTGGACTCGGACGCGGTCAGCAGAAGCATTCACACCTGTATGTGACCTAATTCCCCAGCCAGAGCCAGCTGCCACCTGGCCCCACCCTCCAGGGAGCCTTGGCCTCTCCCAAGCCCCACGGAACCTTCTGCTCCCTGGCCCCATGTTCCTGACCCCCAGGCCCCAGAGCCTCCTCTTCTCAGGAGCCCTTCACGGCCCTGACCCCTCTCTGCCCCCTCCCCAGTGCTGAGCAAGGGCCAGGCAGTGACAGGGCAGTATCGCTTCCTGGCCCGGAGTGGTGGCTACCTGTGGACCCAGACCCAGGCCACGGTGGTGTCAGGGGGCCGGGGCCCCCAGTCAGAGAGTATCATCTGCGTCCACTTCCTGATCAGGTGAGCAGAGGAGAGAGAGGTGGTGATGTGTGTGAGGACTAATGTGTGTGTAGTGTGTATATACATGGTACATGACATTGTACATAAGTGTATGAGGAAGTGTGTGTGTGTACGTATATGTGAAACACATGACCATGTGAATGCATGTGTATGTGTAAATTGATCAATTAAATTTTAAAAAGATGCTCTAAGTTAAAAAAAAAAAAAGAAAGGCACTGGGCATGGTGCACATATCTATCATGCCAGCACTCTAGGATCCTGGAGCAGAGACTGCAAGTTTAAACCCAGTTTGAGCAACTTAGCAACTTAGTGAGACCCTGTCTCTAAATTAAAAAATAAAAAATAAAAGAAGGCTGAGAATATAACTCAGGATGAAGGCCCTAGGCTCAATCCCTAGTGTCACCCCACTCTCCCAAAAATCAACAGAATCGATGAGATCTTTTTTCTTTTAAAAATTTTAGATCAGTGGTTCCGGTGCCTGCCTTGCAAGCACAAGGTCCTGAGTTTGATCCCCAGTAACCACATACAAAATGCCAGATGTGATGACTCATGCCTGTAATCCCAGCACTGGGGAGGCAGAGGCAGGAGGATTGCTGAATTCGAGGCTGAGTTCAGGACCAGCCTGAACTATAAAGCAAGACCCCTGTCTCAAAAAGAACTAAAAAAATAAAAAATTGAAATGTAATTTACATTTACAGGAAATTCTCACTTTGGCACATAGCTCTGTGAGTTCTGACAAATGCATGCAACAATGTAACCACTATCATAAGCAATCTATAGAATAGTCTCATCACTCAGAAATTTATCATCATTCCCTTCTCTGCCCTTAGTTGCTGGCAGCCACCGATCTATCCCCTGACTCCAGAGTTTTGCGTTCTCCTGCATGTCAGACACAGGGCATCATAGCATGTAGCCTTAGGGGTCCAGCTTCTTTAGTATGACGTGCAGATGCTAGTCCACTTTCCTGATGAAGCATAACATGAAAATAAATCAAAAAATGAATCAAGTACACCAGAATTACCAAACCCTAAAGCCCGGAACTGCAGCATACCATAGAGCAGAAGTCCTCCAGCGTCACGAAGGACCACTGTGGTATGTATCACTAGGCAGGAAAAGTTCAAAAGGTGAAACACAAGTATATTGCCTACTGAATGCATTTCGCTTTTGCACCATTGCAGAGCTGAAAACTCACTCATTTAACTATTGTAGGTCAAGGACTGTGTCTCTTTAAAATTCATCCATGCTGAGGTACATATGAATAGCTGCATTTGAACACTGGCAAGCATTCCACAATATGAATGGACCATAGTTTATGCATTCGCCAGTGGAGGACTTGGGGCTGTGTGCTATTTTGGGTGATCACAAGAACAGCTACTGTAAACATTCTCATATGGGGTTGTTTTTGAGATCACATGGCCCCAATTCCCTTGGGTGAACCTCTAGGAGTGGAATGGTGGGTCATATGGTAAGTGTATATTTACCATCTTAAAGAACTGCCAAACTGTTTTTCAAAGTGGCTATACCACTTTGTACTCCAGCAGGAATGTATCAGATTTCTACTTGATCCACATTCTTAACAGGAAGTGCCCTGAAATACAAATCAATTCACATGTCATATGTCTGCACTGCTCAGTGTCCCTTTTGTGGCTCCCTAGTACCTTTCAGAGAAAGCTCAAGGCCCTCAGGGACTCCTGCCTCCTTCCTCTTCTCTGTCACTCACCAAGCCTCAGGGCCTTTGCCCATGTTGCCTCCCCTACCCAGAATGCTCTTCTGTCTCCCTTCCTTCCCATCTTTTGGGTCATGACTGTTTATCTGTCCAGTCTCAGCTCAGACATCACTTCCTGAGAGACCCTTTTGCTGAGCCCCCATGTCTAGTCAGGTCTCCCTATTTTCTGCTTTTCTACACCTTTTGTCCAGAGTCCTTCAAACTCCTTGTAATTATCCTATATACTTGTGTGTTCATCCAGCCCTTTTTTGATTCTCTGCTTGGTTTTTTGCCCTGGTACTCTCACTATCCCAACACTTCCTGTGAAATCATGATGCCAGACACTTGTGCCATTTTGAATTTTCTCATAGCCACATGAGGGTAAAAAGATCCTGGTAAAGTTAATTTCAAGAATCAGCTTTACTCTGTGCATATACATGTATGATGTGATCAAAAATCACTATTTCCACAAGTAATCCCTATTGAGATATTTTAGATCTTTGTGTGTAGAATGAGGTGCTGGGCTTGAACTCAAGGCATTAGGCATGCCAGGCAAACACTGTCCCATTCAGCTATACTCAGTCTCCTGCTCCTTTTTTTAATGCTTAATTTGAGAAAATCCAGTGTGTATGTTTCAGTATACCTAGACCTGGCTAGCCAAGTTTAAGTGGTTTACTTAATAGAAAAATATGTAGACACACAAAGATGATGTATTTTATTAAAAGTCTGCCTTTTTTCCCCAATAGCATTTAATCTCCATGAGGGTCAGGAGTTTTTTCTGTCTTGTTTATTGCTAAACCCCTTGTGCCTAGAATAATGCCTGGTACATAGTAGTTGCTCAACAACAACAAAAGCAAAAACACAATAGTAC
Source organism: Petromus typicus (assembly GCA_004026965.1). Classification (NCBI taxonomy): domain Eukaryota; kingdom Metazoa; phylum Chordata; class Mammalia; order Rodentia; family Petromuridae; genus Petromus; species Petromus typicus. Next base: position 24,604 of record PVIR01021925.1, read on the forward strand.
ATACATAATCCCCACCATCTGCCCAACATAATTCTGTGGGTTTTACATATATTAATAACCCAGGGAGGTGGTACTATTATTGTTTCCTCTTGAAAAAAGAAGATATTGAAGTTCAGAAAGGTTCAGCCACGTGTTTAAGGCCATACAGCTTATAACTGGCACAGCTGACATTTGGAGCCAGGCCACTGGCTGTGAAGTTCCTGCTTTCAGCTACCACATGGGACCATGTGACAGGAGGTGTCTATAGAATAAATGAGTGTGAGCTCAGTGTGGTGAATGTACATGTATGTGCAAAATGCGTGTAGTATGTGTGTGCATATCTGTCCCTGCGTGCATGTAGATGTATCCAAGTGTCTCTCCTTGTGTCTGTGTGTCCCAGTGTGGGAATATGTGCAGTTGTGCAGACTCAACTTTCAGGAGAATGCAGTGGCTTTGCTCCAGCCTGACCTGGGACATTCCCAAGCAAGAATGGGTTTAGCAGGCCTGGGATTTAGCTCAGTGGTTCTGGCATCTGCTTAGCAAGTACAAGGTCACAAGTGTGATTCCCAGTACCACATACCACAATGCTGGGTGTGATGGCTCACCCCTGTAATCCCAGCACTTGGGAGGCAGAGGCAGGAGGATTGCTGTGAGTTTGAGGCTGAGTTCAGGATCAGCCTCAACTACAAAGCAAGACCCTCTCTCTCTCAAAAAAAAGAATGGGTTTAGGAATGGTGGAGGACCAGGCCACCTTCTGCCCTGTAGGGTGTTATGCTAATGAGATGCAGATGAAATGCAAATGAGGGCGTGGTCCTCAGCCCCAGACCCACTCTGCAAAAGCCACTTTGTTCTGAGAGCATTTGCATGGGCTCTACAGCTACAGCTCAGGGGCCATAGGAAGGATGGATTTAGAAACCCACTCCCTTCAGTGTGAAAATGTCTATGATTAGAAGCTTCTTAAATAAACACTCAAAAAAATGTAGCCCTATAAATTCTTCATATTTGGTAATGTAATGAAAAATGTGCTAAGAATACATCTTTTGTCAATGCATATAAGATGTTTATAAGTAAATGTTTACAGAGAGAATGGTTCGCTCTTGAGCTTCAACTCACTTCCTAGCTCCATTCCAGGTCTCCCCACTCTGTCCCTGCACCTCAGCTCCCCTCTGTCGCTCCGTGCCCCCCATACCACCCCAGCCTCCCGTTCCTCCACCCAGACTGCACCAGATGCCAGCTCTTTTTCTCTTTCCTACTGCAGAAGGAGCAGGGGAAGTGACAAACGTAACTGTCATCTGTTCTGTTGTTCGTTCATTTTGTTTTTTTGCTTTGAGACAGGGTGGTTCTGAACTCATAATCCGCCTGCCTCAGCCTCCCAACTGCTGGGACTACAGACGTGTGCCACCCTACCTACTTCCCTTATTTTTAAAGTATCATGACAGGTTGAAGCGCTTATCTGAAATGCTTTCAAGAAATGCCTGAGTTTTAAAAAATTTTTTGTGCTACAGGGGATCCAACTCAGGACCTTGCACTTGCCAAGCAGGTGGGGCACCACTGAGCTATATCCCCAGCCAAAAAAATGTGTGTTTTAAGAGTTTGGATTTTGGAATATTTGCTTATACTTAATGAGCTATCATGGAGAACTTAAATCTAAGCACAAAGTGCCTTTATGTTTCATGTACGCTCTATACACACAGCCTGAAGGTAATTATTATACATCGTTTTAATCATTTCGCTACACAAAGCAAACCGTCATGGAATGGAATTCCACGGTGGCATCACGTCAGTGCTCAAGGGTTTCAGATTTGGGATTTTCAGATTATGGATATTCAACCTGTATAATGACAAATAATCAACAAAAGCCAAATCTTGATAGGAAACAGATTGTCACAGATTACTTTTCCCTCTAGCTCCTGGGTGCGACAGCCTTCTTCTCCACGAGGACCTCATCGGAAGGGCCGCCTGGGCTGGCGCTGAGGACCCTTTCTGACTCTTACTTCTTTCTACCTTGTACCCCAGCCGGGTGGAAGAGACCGGAGTGGTGCTGTCCTTGGAACAGACAGAGCGACACTCTCGCCGACCCCTTCAGCGTGGCACCTGCTGTCAGAAGGATGCCCCTAATCCTGGGGACAGGCTTGGTATGGAGCAGGACTGTTGTGCCCCCGGGGTCCTTGGAAGAAAGCTTGATGTTTTGACACGGCTCACAAAGCCCGGGAGGACCGCCTCCTGTCTCCCTTCTCTTGCTACTAATGCTTGAACTTCCTCCGCTCGCGGGATCCGCCAGACTTTCTCGCCACCAGGCCTTTGCGCATGCCCAGAACACTCTTCTCCCCTGTCATTTTCTAGGAGATGGCTTCAGTCGCTCGTCCTCTGCCCTGAATCCCGCGTTGGCTCCCTGTTGCTCACACCGCAGTGCTCTTTGGCCTCCAGGAATCTCCACCCTTTCTCCTGCGTGGCTCCTTTCTCCCTCTCCATCTTCCCCACCCCCACCCGGAAGAGCCGCACTCCGCATGTGTGCTTTAGGGCCTCACCTTCCCTAAGTTGTTGCTGGAAGCCTGTGCTCCTGGGCGTGGGGTGTGATTGTTGATTCCTTTTCCTTTTGGACTCAGAGATGACTATTTACCCTCTAGGGACCATGGCATGTCCTTGGGGCTTGGGCTAGTTTTGGTTTTTTCCTGATACGCAAGCGCCCCAGAGCTGAAGAACTGTGTGCTCTTTTGGACCAAAAGCCTTTCCTCTGATCCTGCAAGACTCCCCGACAATCTAGCAATGGAAATTCCCCCCTGGCTCAGTGGGGTCCTCCAGGCCCTTCCCTCAGCCTTGAGAACAGCAGCCATCCTGACTGGTGGTCATTCTCTGAGCTTGTTGTGTGGGGTCTAGCCCTCAGCCCAGATGGTCACCCGTGTCCTCGCTATCCTGCAGATGCCCCGGGCCCCTGGATCCTGGCCTTCCTGCACCCGCCTGCCCTGAGCGAGGCCACCCTGGCTGCTGACCCCCGCCGCTTCTGTAGCCCAGACCTGCGCCGCCTCCTGGCACCCATCCTGGATGGGGCTGCAGTAGCCACCACCCCCAGCACACCGCAGGCTGCCCAGTGCCCCCAGAGTCCTCTCCCGGTAAGCAGTGTCCCCCACTTGGGCTTGGGCTTGAGCCTTGCTGTTCTCTGGCCTCAGTTTCTTGATCTACTTGGGCAGAGGGTTGGGATGAGATGGGCTGGAGTTCTTGTGAAACCTGGATTCCAGATTCTTCAACTGTGACAGTTCCAGAGTCCAGCTCTGGTCTGATTCTGGAATCCCCAAGTTGCTTTGGTACAAGCAGTGCCCCTAACTGTGACCAAGCTCCAGGGCCTCTGCACTTCAACAGCAGAGTCAGAAAGTCTAGTGTCTTGATTTACAGAGTCTTGGGTTCAAATCCTGATTTGGCTTCTCCCCAGCAAGTGAATTCTTCAGGCTTGGTGAACTCATTGGTACAGTGAGGATCACAAGGAGCTACCTCACGGTCTCTGGGAGGGAGAAAATGAGATCATTCCTGGGAATCGAGTAGGAGGGGCCTCACACTCACAGCTGTGCAGCAGCCTCAAACTCATAGTGATCCTTCTGCCTCAGCCTCCCAAGTGCTGGGAATATCGGCGTGCACCACCACGTCCAGTTTATTGGCAACCATTTCTACATAGTGCAGACAGTCAGCTCTTCGACTTCCGTGAGCTCTGTTACCCACTGCTTACTATCCTCATCCCAACCTTCTACCCCAAGAAAATACCTTCTCTCCACTGGAGAAAGATGACTGTGAGACTTTTAACCTGACCTTTTATCCCAAAAAAGCTGGACTCTACAAATTCCAGATTCCAAAACTTTTAACCCCAGGGGACCAGAATGTCTTGGCTCCAGGCTCTGGTCTTTTTGACTTTCCTAATCTATCCTGCTGATCTGCATGTACTCTAACCTTACAACACCTTGGGCCAGCCACCCATGGTAGCACAGGGTGCCCTGCATTTCCTCTTAGACACCCAGAACCCACAGTCTGACATTTAACCCTCCTTTCTGTCCCGAGCTCCAGACTGCTGTATTGTTGACACTCCCTATGTCTGAAGAGTCCCCATCTCTGTTCAACTCCCTACAGGCTGATCTCCCAGATGAACTACTCACGAGTGTGGAGCACACACACAGGCTCTATACTGCCGGGAAGAACCCTGAGGCTGAGGACACAGATCTAGACATAGCTCCGGTGAGGGCTGGTGTGGAAGGAGCAGTCTTCATTCTGTGCTCAGGGGACTGACATCAGGCTTAGGGGGGCTGGTGGCTGGA
>PVIR01021926.1:0-29157 GCA_004026965.1 Petromus typicus
ACCTTGACATACAGTGTAAACAACATCAAGCTGCACCCACCTACCCTACCATCAATCCTATCTATTAAATTTAATAGCTAATGTGTAGCTTGTGATCGGGAACCTTTCAGAGATGAGAACCCAGACTGTGACACAAAACCCACTTATCACAAAGCGCCCACACTGGAACTAAACCTGAATGCTGACATTTTAGTTTCGGAAAAAAAAAAAAAAACAACTCAGACAGTAACATCTTTTATCTTCAAGGAAGAACTAATATCACGTGTGCCATAGGTTTGCCACCACCAGGCTAGGTATTTATTTCTTGCTTTCACCAAGTTTGAGCTGCAATCTTCCAAGAGCCATGGGGCCGGGGAGTTAGCTCAGTGGTTCCGGCGCCTGTCTTGCAAGCACAAGGGCCCGGGTTCGATTCCCCGGTAACCACATAACAATACTGGGTACCAACCAGTACCAGTACCACATACCACAGTGCCGGGCGTGGTGGCTCACGCCTGTAATCCCAGCACTCGGGAGGCAGAGGCAGGAGGATTGCTGTGATGTGAGTTTGAGGCTGAGCTCAGGGCCAGCCTGAACCACAAAGCGAGACCCTGTCTCAAAAAACCTAAAAAAAAACTTCCAAGAGCCGTATTCCAGGTTTAACGGTTTCTGAAGCCATGAAGGTTGGGAGGGAGACTCCAGCAACAAGCATGGAATGAATTCACCTCTCTACTATTTGCTAAACTTAGTCATGTATTTGAAGTATCTTACATTCACTTACTTTTGTTATTTATTTCACATTTGTCTTCATCATCAGACAAACTGAGATGTGTTCTTACTGTTAATACTCAAAGAAATTATTTTTACCTCTGTTAAAACTGCTATTTGGCTATTTGGGAGTAAAAGGATCAAAGCATCAAAAAAGAGAGATCTGCTGGCCCATTAGGGAGAGAGCACATTTTTACACTAGTTAAGATGTCTGTGAGTGTATTTAAAATATTGACACAAGATTGGCAGCTGCTCACATTCCCCTGCAAGGTTTGCGGCTGCCAGGAACTCCGAGCAGCTGCTTGTCTGAAACGTGAGAAAACATTTGGACAGTTAGGAGAGCCTGATTGTCCCCCTTACAATCTGTTTGGCAAAACTTCCGGCAGCTAATATGATCCTATGAAAAAGCTTTGTAGGAAACTTTGTGACTCAAACTGGGCGTAGTGGTGCAGGGCTGTAATCCCAGTCATTCCAGTGGAGGCTGAGTCAGGACACTCCAAATGCAAAGAACATCCCGCGCAATTTAGCAAAAATACCTATCTCACGATAAAGTAACATAAAACAACCAGGAGAAGTAGCTCAGTGGTAGAGCGCGAGCCCTTAACTCCAATCCCTGGCACTACAATCAAACAGCGAGACAGGTAGATCACATCTTTTCATAGAATCTATTTTTCTAGTATAGTTAATATTTTAACTATATTTATACAGTTATAAGTGTATTTTATACTTATAAACTTCAAATTACTAATAGTTTTCTTTGTGTAGTCAGTCACATGGAACTTGGAATGCAAGGTAGTTTTGTGTATTTTCAATAAAATAACTGTTCATAGTGGAATTTTTATTTTTAAGTACCAAGGATCAAATTCAGGCCTTTGTGCTTCCAAGAAAGGTGCGGTACCATCTGAGCTAAATCCTCAGCTCATAGTGGAACATTTTTAAGAGCTGACCAATATCTCCCTGGGGAGTTTTTGTTTTGTTTTTTCTTTACACAAAACAGACCCAAACAGAGATCATGAGCTGTACCTATATCAGAGAGTTCAAAGTCTTTACTAAAGAACACATTGAACTAGTAAAACTTATCCTGTAGCATTCTGGCCAGGCAGCAGGAAGGGTACACACACCTTCCTCGTGCAGGGGTCGGACAGTGAACACCAGGGCGAGCCGCCCCATTCACCAACACACTCTGTGGGAAATAAGCACGGCCTGGGGTGTGCACCTCCTGTACTTCTGAGCACTTCTTTTCCTTCATGAATGTTCCTCTGTCTTTAACTTCCTTTCTCACACTCACTTTCAAGTGTGTCATCAACTTTGCCATCCTCCCCTACAGCAGAGCAAGCAAAGGGTATGGATTCATGATTACTGTGTCATTTACAAATGCTGCGACTCTCTCAGGTGATTCATTTAAAAATAGAGGTAGCACACGACAGTGGTCAGGCCTTTGGGTGGCACATTCAAGTTTCACAGTAATCCTGTAGCAGGATTGTTGGGAGTATTCATGCAATGGGTATATACAGGGGTTTGCAGATTTTAAGTATGTGCCAAATCCAAGAAACCCTGGATATTATGGGATACAGGACATGGCAGCAGGAACCCGGTGTTCTGCAAAGATAAAAGAGTGCCACCATTGGGCTGGAGAGTTAGCTCAGCGGTTCCGGCGCCTGTCTTGCAAGCGCAAGGGCCCGGGTTCGATTCCCCAGTATCCATATACAATACTGGGTGTGGAGACTCACGCCCAGCAGCAACCCGTACCACATACCACAGTGCCGGGCGTGGTGGCTCACGCCTGTAATCCCAGCACTCGGGAGGCAGAGGCAGGAGGATTGCTGTGATGTGAGTTGGAGGCTGAGCTCAGGGCCAGCCTGAACCACAAAGTGAGACCTTGTCTCAAAAAACCTAAAAAAACAAACAAACAAAAAAAAAAGAGTGCCACCATTAATGTAAAAGTCATTGTCGATGGAACATTAGTTATAAGAAGGTATTAAGTTTCCACTACTTATTCTACCAAAAAACATAAGAAAATGGTGACCAGTACACGTTAAGTGTAAGTTGAATAAATTTGTACAACCATAAAATATTCAGTCTGTAGCATACCATGACTGTCCAAGAAATAAAATTAGTTCCTACCGTGTGATGAAAACTAAGACAAAAAATAAGAACATGAAAGATAGAATTGATGATGGTGATGATGCCTGCCCCAAACATCTAGCATTACACAAACCGAAATTTTCTTGGAAACCTTTTAAGATAAGAAAACACCTCAATCACTTTGGGTTCAGCAAAAAACTGTGAACTGTTCATTACTGAACTTTTGACAGTGACTGAAAAAGTGTACACAGCTAATTTTTCAGCAGTTACCTAGTCTTTTACCAATAAGGAAGTGAGGCGAGGGGAGAAGTGAAGGGGAAAGATGAAGGGAAAGGAAGGAAACTAGAAAACAAAGCTGACAGGTTCCCCTGACACAAGCGTCTCTTTTCACACAGCCAAACTGAACTAAACCACCATCGCCCCTCTTGGTTCAAGTTGACACAGACTCTGAGGTGCCTGCCTATCTTCCCAAGAAAGTGTTCTGTGGAAGGAAGCCACATTGAGCCTAGACGGATAAAACCAACTCCAGGTGTGACTTAAAAGCAAACTGCCAGCACAGTGATAACCTGAGGCAACACTGCATCTCCTTTTTTAATTCTTAGAATAAGAAGAAAATTGACTGAGGAGCTGACGAAAGACAGAGGCATAGGAAGAAAATACCATGATCAAGTGTGGAAAATAACAGTAACCTGACACTACACGAGGAAGTCCACGGGAAAACGTCCCTGATGCAGCCTTGCTGTGATGCTGCACCAGTTAATATATTCATGCCTTGACTGTCATATAGGAAGCACTATATCAATGTCCTGCCCATCCAGGCACCAGTAACGCACAGGACTGACAACCCCAGAAAAGAGGTAAGAAAGGGGAGAGGACCTGGGGACAGAAAGCTGGAGAAGACAGGATGAAGCTTCAAATGAGCATTTTCTAATTTGATCATAGTTATATTACTTCTTTTAAAAAATCAATATCTTTGATTCTGTGTTGATCATCTGAACTATACAAAAGTGGCATTGTAATTAGTCTGAGCACATTGAAGTCATTTTTAGATGAGTAATTACTGAGTGGTTACCATTTTTGATTACTCAGATGCTAAACTTCAAAGCTAAAAATCAACATCTGATCAAGTTACAGCAGCCTCTAACAAATCACTTGAAGTCATTTATTTGCAAATAGAAACCCTTATAGCCTTCTCTATTATTAAAACATATCAATCTAATCAATTTAGTTTCCAACAGATACTGCTTTTTTGCCTACCTCTCACAATGTACAATGAGGTTGCTACTGAGTATGTCATTAATTTTTAACTACAGAGGTAAAGAATTTCGCTATTCCAAGGCATAAATTCATTATTATTTTTAATGTAGAAATGGACATCCCGATGGTTACTATTTGGCTGAATGAATTGAAGGGAGGCTCCCTGGGCAGCTGCTGACATAATGACTGATTGTGCGCCCAGCAGACAATGTGAATGATAAATTCTGAGAGGCTTGGGAATTTGTGAATAGCCAAAATACTCTCGTTTCTAAAATCTAACCATTTGTTCCCAGCCACAAAAGAAGACTCAAAAGCTTTTGTTTAATGAAATGATTCAAAAACAGGATACAGAGGAATTAAAGGTTATCTCTACAAGCACAATTGAGCAAGCTGCTGTGTGCCCAAGCACTGGATCACAAACACAAGCTGGTTCACATGGCATAAACACAATTAGTCTGACTGTATTGCTCTAATAGTATGAGAGTCTCGTGACAATAATATCTTTGCTTCTGAAAACATGCAAATCAAAGAACTAGTTAATTTTTTTTTGGCTCTTTTTTTTTCCAGATAGGATTCTCTATATTGTTCAAAAAGGCCGTCAACCACACAGCTCTTGCTGGCCTAGAATTTTAGGCAATCCTCCTGCCTCATCCTCCTGAGTACAGGGATTACAAATACGAGCCACTGTGCCCAGTATGAACTTCTAAATAATTCCTACATGGGCAGATTAGGGTTGCTGTTTGTTTGTTTTGAGACAAGGTCTGGCTTTGTAGTTCAGGCTGGCCCTGAGCTCCGCCTCAAACCCACATCACAGCAATCCTCCTGCCTCTGCCTCCCAAGTGCTGGGATTACAGGCGTGAGCCACCACACCCGGCACTGTGGTTAGTGGTGCTGATTGCTGCTGGGTGTGAGTTTCCATGCCCAGTATTGTATGTGGTTGCCAGAGAATCAAACCTAGGTCCCTTGCGTTTGCAAGACTGGTGCCGGAACCTCTGAGCTAACTCCCCAGCCCGATTAGGGTTACTTTTAAAAAATTCAATAGTTAAAACACATACTCACAGTTAACCTGTGACAAAAGTTATCAAAAATAGTTAACGATTTAAAATTGTAATCAGTTCCTGGCTGGAATATAACCTAGTTGTATAACATTAGGGGAGTGACTCTGCTTGGACGTCAGTTGCCTTAGATAAAAAGTGCTGTGTGGAGGGTTACATAAAATTCTGCATTTGAAACATAATACCAGAAAACCAGACCAATGGTGTGTGCAGTGCACCACAGGGGAGTGGGAAGCAGTGAGGACAACAGCAGTAGTTCTGGGAACCACTCCGAAGGGCACATCCACAAACCTCATCCCAGAAAAAACAGACAGCGGGATCAACTGACTAGTGTAAAAAAGGAAAGGGGAATTGAGAGGGTTTCATCTCACTCAAAAGTCCTCTTTTCTTTGCCTCACTCCAACATCCTCTGCCTTCAATTAAAGGATTATGACTTTAGTGAAAAGCAGAACAGAAGTGTTTCCGTGTGTCTGTGTGTGTGTGTGTGTGTGTGTGTGTGTGTGTGTGTGTGATCTTCATGTAGGAATACGCTACAGAAATTCAAGATACAAACTAAAAGAGAGACAATTTTTTTTTTTTTTGCCTTGAGTTGATTAAAAACTACTTTTTAGTGTTTTTTTTTTTTTCCTTTTTCAAAGCACTATTCCAATCCAGTGTTATTTAGGGGGACACATTCCAAGTCCTCAATGAATGCTGGGCTCTGAAGATGGTAACCAACTGGACACCGAGCAGGCACCAAAAGACAGTAATAAGACCAACTAAGAACACAACAGAACCACTGCCCCAGTTGACTCTGAGGAGAGCTGTGGAAATATGTTTTTCCATATTAAAGAAATAATGTACTACAAGGTACTTATCCTCCTGTGGAGAAGACAGGTAATCCACCGTCTGGTCAGCAGAGGAAGCCATGTGAATGACAGGCACTGAGTGCGGCCACTACTGAGCTCCTCACTGCAAGGAGAACTTCCTGCTCAGCTGAACTTGATTATCAACCCCTCACAGTGCCAACTACGGTTATGAAAGTGGACAATGTGAGCGGTCAGGATCAGCCATGCCTGTGGGTCCTCGATAGATGAAAGACTTGTTTGTTTGTTTTTGTGTTTTTTTCCCATTGCTTTTGGAGGAACATTAATTAGAAGTCGGTGAACTGGAAACTGTCTCTCTTTTTAAGAATTAATGTGCTGCTATATAGGTTGTGATCCTTGGCTGATCACATGTGAATCTTCAACACTGCCTTCTAGCCAGGCATTAATTCCATCACTGTGTTCTTTAATGTCTGAAAAGTCAATTATAAGTACTTCACCAAATCTCAGTACCAGTCTGCACTGTGCTTGTTTCTTCTTTTTCTATAGGTGACTCATAAACTCCTTGTAATTTCTCATTCATTACAACTTCTCATGATTTCCAATATATTCTTCCCTTTCTTCATCGAGTGACGCATTCCCCATCTTAAGTTCTCCACAGAAGCCTCTCAAGCCACTCATGATGTCCTAAGTCCTTCTACCAGGAACTGAGAGTTTGCCTTTCATTTATCTGCTGCAGTTTTGTGAGTGTCACTGCTATGGTGTCAACACGGTGAGCACTTTCCAGTGAGTACCTCCTAGTACTTTGTCCTATGATGGTGCACACTGGTTGTGGACTGAAGGTGACCAACCACCAGATGGGCTTCTGTGACACTGACAACCGAGTAATGCCCCAGTGAGTGGGCAAAAGTGACGATGCTGCATTTGATGATTAAAAACACAACTTGAATATTTTCCTCCTCCTAATGTCTTTCTCAAACCAGACTCAAGATAACCAGATAAATTTCCCATGATGTATAGCAGGAATGTAAATTCTAATCTTTCCTCCTCCTGAGTATTATGAACAAAAAAAATTTATTTTTTATTTCTCAAAGCACAGGGAGAACCATTCTATAAACAAGATGACCGTGACAATGGTTTGTAATTATGTTGCCAAAACACATGGTTAAAGACTGCTTCCTGAGAGGGTGTGAGCTCCTCACTCTCTGGGCTATGCCTGGTGTAAACAAATTATCTTGCGTTGTTCTCCACAAACCACGTGAGTTACACTCACTTCCATGTTTTATGCCCTGGGCCCTTTGTAGCCTGTTCCTCCCGGAGAATTCACAAGTTGAAGACTTCTTTTGGATACTGTCCCTTTTGACTCAATTAAATTCTTCAACTGTGCCAAAACTGTGTTAGCAAGTTCTTCAATAGTAGAATCACCCTCTCTGGTTGTTTGTGTGATTTTTAGTCCACACTTGCTCCCGGATCTGTGTAAATACCCTTCCATGCAGTACACAGCTTGCTGTCGCAAATACAGGGACACCTCACTGAAGTCTTCATAGGCTCCATGATTCCAGTGCATCCCATTGCTATCTTTCAGAACATATTTTCCGTTCAAGGCTTCAAAGCACAAAGCTAATATCTACTAACCAATGGCCTGCCACACACTGTAAAGTAATTTTTGCAGGTAGAGTTACAAAATCAAAACTAGAATAGATTTCTTCTTCCTTCTTCACAATTACATAGACAGAAAATTCACTCTCAACATAGATCTGAGCAACCTCAGCTTGCAAGTTCTCTTTGGTTTTGTTTTTTCTTCCTAATTAGGTCAATAATTTACACCATTCCACTTTAAAGAAATACTTTCCGATTTCTGCTTCGCATATCCAAACAGTCAGGGTCTCACTTGTATTTCACATCATTATTAAGTAGAATTATGTGAACACAGCACTGTGTACCATAACCTGTGTGCTGATGATGGAGAGGCCTATGAAGTACTCACAAAGTAGGAAGCATATACTGTATGGATACATTTGATGCAGGCGCGATTCACACATTGTGCGAGGAGCCACATCACACAGGATTTACTCACGCTAATCTGAATGCGGCAGCATTTTTAATGGGTGAAAGGTTTTCTAGGAGAACTGTTCATGCAATATTTTCAGACTCTAACTGACTAAATGGAACTAAAATAACAGAAAGTGAAACTGGATAGAGGTGTGAAGTTTGTATTTCTTTTCCACTGACAAAGACTGAAATCTGCAATTTAACACACATTATTGGGTAACAATTCTATTATTATTTGACCAAACTCATTAAACTGCTCAAGTGAGTACCTGTTCTATGTCATGAGCGGGATACCAAAATATGTAAGTATAAAGAGTTTCTTTCACTGGAAACATTTTTGGGATCTATTCAGTCATAGTTCTCAGTGTAGCCAGTGAAATAAAATATCTGTTTTATCCTGGAAATACCACCTTCAAAATAAGTTAAATTATCAAAAGTTTGAACAGATAGTATCAGACTTTGAAAGTTGCAATTACATTGCTTCTTAAAGACAAATGGTAAGTTAAATAATGTTTTACTCATAAAACAGTGTGTTGTACACAGTTCAACTACTTTTTTGTTGTACACACAGACTTAGTGAGGAGTAAAAGCAAAAAACTGCAATAAAAGAGAAGCGCCTGTATGGAGATTCCACAGGGGCAGCCTCTGATCAGGGCGTGACATGTGTCTATGTAGGATACTCATGTGAATTTTCATTACACAGATATAATGAATGTAACTTTAAAATGAGGTCAAATATAGAAATAAAATATAGATAGCATCGCAGTTTTCACAAAGTAATCTCAATGTAATTTTGCATGCTTTGCGTTGTGTAAATCTGCTTTCTTTCAGAAATGAAGACGTACAATGTCACATGTGAAAAGGACAATATATTTTGGAAGAAATGATGTTCCATTTCCAAATTATGTTTCAAGTGAAGCCTTTCTCTATTTGCACTTTCTTAAGACAGTGTTTTGACACAAAGTAATCTTTGTTTGCTGGAAGAAGACCAAATAAATCCCTTTATTCTAATCTAGCATTTATCATCTGTACTGTGGATGCATTTTAAGTCTTTAAACAATTCATCGATCAAAATACGTCATGATATCTGCCCCCAACATCTAATTTATATTTCACAAATCTACTGAATTTGCAGATCTGCTGGGGGGCACATCTGGATGTCTGAGTCTCCTTGGTGCCCAATGTCTAAGTTTGCAAACATTTTTCCTGAAAGAGCAACAAATTTGCTTTTGTTCCTAAGCCCAGACTCAGCAGACCTGAGAGATTCATTCTGGGTGGAGTCATTCACCCTCTGTTTCCTTTCCTGACTCACAGACTGTTGTATTCAGATGCTGATGTCCCATCATGCATTTCAACATGAGTATCCTCATTGAAGAATATACCACAGCAACAGAAGAAACAGTCCTATGAGCTACTTTCCTTTTACCTTTTGTCAGAAAAACTAAATAACATCTGTTTCATAATATTCTTTTAGTACTGTACAACTCTGTTGTCCCACCATCAATCTACCTTAAAAGAGAAGTCCAAAGATTTAAATTTCTAAAAATCCCTATGTATTATAAAGAAACCAATTGTTTCATAGGAAAATTTGGTATGAAATAGCTTTGACCATATCAGTGCAACTAATTTGTTCAGATATAAGAAGTTCATAATTTACTAAGGCTATATTTTATGAATTTTATATGTCTACACATGTATACAAGTGATATACATATAAAGAAGCTAGATAGAGACTCAGATAGCCACCGGCATTAAATGAGGACAAAGTCAAATAAAAAGCTCACAGAAAAAAAGATGAACAGAATCTATTGCCATATGCATCAGACATGAAGATATCTCCAGTTAAGGGAAGAATTATTCATACCAGTTTGTGAACCATATTTCAGTGAACATACGATGCCTCTGATTTTAACACTGAACATTTTTTCATGTACCATTATGGAAAATAATCCATTGTGAATGAAAGTGATGCATTATCAAATTTTCATTACATGGCCAATTTCAGGTATTCCAAATGCAAATGTAATGTAAATGTTGGAATAGAAAGTTATAAATAATTGTACATATGCTCTTCTATTTACAAGTGTGTTTCATACAATCCTCACAGAAATCACGGTCTCTGTGGATTCCGATCAACATGCTATGGCACTAAAAGCCTATAATAAAAAAGAAGAAGGGGAATGCCACGAAGCTCTCCACTCTAGTATCTGCACTCTTCTGCCTCGTGATCTGCCTTCGTGCTTCTTTTCCTATTAGTGTAACCAGCACGTGAGTGGTGTCTGGCTCCTTCCACTTTCCCAAACCTCCAGTTGCTACACAATAAATCTCAGCAGTTCACAGCACCATTTCCTGCTCTCTCGTTCTGTGGAGACAAAGGCTCAGTGTCAGTAAACTACCTGTGGGTGGGAATGAAATAGAGAAAGCAAAGAAAACAAATAGTCTGCCAGACTCCTCTTTCCAGTTCCTTTTGTGCCTCAAATTGGACAGGTGATCTTAGGAAACTGCAGGTCAGAAGGCAACATCAGGCTACTCAAATGTGCATTTTGTTAAAATGATTCCGGGCTTGTTGATCAAGAAGGTCTATTTGCCTTCTCAATGGCACGCTCTGAAGAAAGGGGAGCATTTTAAGAAAAGGCATCAAAGTGAACATGAAGAGTACTGAAGATCTCCACCTTCATAAACTCGATTATGTCCTGCCTTCCAGGCACCTCCCAGCTTTCACGGCAGCCTTCTTTGTCTCCAGGTCTCTAATTTTGATACTGACAAAGAGGAGGCCCCAGGCATTCTCTGACATTTGCATTATTCATGCCAGTAAAACCACATGCTAGGTGCACAGCAGAGTCACGAAGGGCCTATGTTGCAAGCAACCTTGAGCTGAGGGGTTAAAAAAATTCTTCCCAATTATGGACACACAGTTATACACAGACACACACAAACATGTTTCTATATAAACAAAAGATAATTACATACATTAGCAAGCTAGCTGTCTACCAGAACAATAACGAGATTCCCAGGCAATCTGAGTATCTTTCACATAAGTTCTAACTAACGTTCCAGATCTTAGAGCTGTAGCCTCAAAGCTCCCAGAGTTTGTTTTAGGCTATTGTATTTTTGGTCATCAAATTTAATACAGTTTCTCACTGATGTAAACAACTTTAAAAGTACTTTCTACTCGATACGTTAGCTATAATAAAATGAATATGTTTCAGTAAAGAAACATACAGTTAAAATAGTTCTAACTATGGAATCATTTTAGGCTATCTCTAATTGCACCTGCTTTATTTATTGAAACACATGCTGACTTTAATAGAAAGTATGCATTTTTGACCCTATCGAGGTGATGCCTACCAAGAGACACTGGAAAACATCATTCACATCCAATTTTTTTCTAATATGTGCACTGTATTTTCCTTCTTTAAAGTGATGATTCAAAACACTGCAACCATTTTTAATTACTGCTTAAATGTATACTTTTAACGATGGAGAACAAGCAGCAAGAACTGTTATATCATCAAATGTAAAGATGTGAAGAACGCAAAATAGATGTAACAGAAATAAAATACTCTGCCCATTTTGAAAAGGATCATTACACTATTCTTATTGTTTACAATATTTCCATTTTATATTCCTCTTGCAACAGTAGATATTTTACAGACTAAAAAAAATAATACAAAGAAATATCTTTCTGTGAGAAGAAGCTGGCTCTGAAATTAAAGCATTTGTTCATTTACTCAAACACATGTACATATATGTATATGGATGCAGAGTAAATCTGAGGCCTCCAAAATGCAAAATAAATTTAGTAAAGTTCCTATCTGTAAGGAACTGTAACGGCATGAGTAATTAACTTTCTTTCATTAATTCCCAACTCCCTCCTTCACACAATGTACTTGAAATGCTGAATATCACAACTCCCTGCATTAACTTGTACCCATCCTCTGAACTGTGCTCTAAAAACACATGACTACAAAGTTCAGAATGTCACCTGCCTAAAGTATTCTTAGCTAAATTTTATAAAGATTAGAAACATCACAGCTGACTAGTATTGATACATTCGACAAATATTATACAAAAAACCAATGGAATTTGATTATTAAATGAGTGTTCAAAGCTTTGTGTAAATATCATTTAATAATGAATGGACACACGAGGAAGCACCACACTACTCTCAGAAGGGAGCCAAGTTCTGTTTGTTTTCCACTTTTCAAAAGGCATTGTTAAGTATCTCTTCCCGAAGGTTTACAAATAAAGTGGTAATCATTATTAAGCGATTACCGTATCTTATGCCCTATCCAAGTGTTAGCCAAATATTTCATTTAGTAGTCCTAACAGTCACTGTATATAAAAGTATCAAAAAAAAAAAAAAAAAAAGGCAAGAGCAGTGGCCCAGAATCACGTGTCTCCTAAACGTCAGGCTGGAGTACCAGCCTAGACACTCTACCTTCGGTGCTGTGCTCTTACTGTCCACTCACACTAGTCATTAACTTGCATCGCCATCTGTAGTCATCCTCAGCAAAGACAACGTGATCACACTGGGAGACTCACTACTCTACCATTATCCAAAGTTTTGCCTAATTAAAAACTTGGAGGAAAAAGTGATTTCACATTTCTAATTCAGATATCTTGAGAAGAAAAAAAGCAGTGTGTGTTAATGTTAAATGGTTGCTTCACTATATTATAAATTTTTCCTATGGCATAAAGATAATTATAACCATAATGTATATCCCTATAATCTACTCTGCATCCTCTAATAGTCTTCTAATGTGGGAAGTGACCAATGAAACAAAATAATTTATGTCTTAATCATTTAATTCTAATACAATCATAAGTATCTTATTAATCAGATATAAAGTAAAGAAAAAGATAATGTGAAACATAGCTAACTTTTCTCTGAGAAAAATGCTAATATTTTCCATGGGCAAAATATATCTGAATTACTTCTCACAAATAGTCTGCACTGAATAGATAATTTGAACAGAAAGCTACTTGGTGGTCACTGCTTACATTTTAAAAAGCAGAAAGGTTTGGTAATCAGCAAATGCAGAGAACACTGAATAGACTATCTATTTTCAATCAGCAGCATTGTGTCTAAGTATCCAATATCTTCTATATATGTATGTACATGTGCAGATTTTACCTTAACTTTTTCCTCCACCCTCATTTCATCAGCTGACCAAAGAACCTGGTGGAAAGATAAGCTTAGAATTAACTACTCATTATGTGAAATATCTGACTGTAACTAGCACCATCCTAAAAATCCAGAAGCACTTGAAAAACTCAGCACTGGCCCAGAGAAAGTAAGTGTCAAAGCATTCTTTCCAGTGCAAATCTGACCCCTCGCATGCTTTATATCAAACAACAGTGGTTATCTCTTACCTACTTTAAGCAGTTGTGTAAGACACTGGCTACACAACTATTCTCAAAATATTCCACCTGGCACAGACTCACCACCAGAAGCAGAAACCCATTTTTTTTTTTTTTGCAACTGTTCCATGTACAATACCCTTGCTTTGAAATGCTCTGTGTTTCAGGAACTGACCCCAAGTTACCTAATAGGCATCTCATTACCTACAGATTTTTAACAGCTACCCGCTGCAGATGTTGACAAGAAAACAGGTCTTTTGATGATAAGGCCAAAGCATCATAAGAGCAACTTTCTTTCAAAGTTTCACATTAACTAAATAAATGTCCTTGCATTGAAAGGCACTGCTAGTTCTACATTGTGTTACATATAGTCAAAACACATACTACATGATTCAAAGACAAGTATTTGTTCGGTGAACTAAAAATGTCTTGGAGAGCAAGTGAGTAAGAACTTATTTTAAGGGAGGAATATTCCAAGTAGAAAACATACAAAAAGTGTTCTTTCAGCAAAAACGTGCCCCACTCCAGGCAGAACAATACTGAGAAAATACCCCTCTTCAAACAGCACCAGATTCACAAATAGTACAAAAGGATTTTACTGCTTTCTGATCCGGGTTCACTGTTCTTTACTTTTCCCAGTCCCCTACATGAGGAGAGTATTCAAACCAGAAATTCTGAGAGTAAAGGAGCAAGGATAATATTAGTATCCAAAAGCAATCAAATTTATGTGGGGCCTCTCAACACATGGACAATCTCAAGCTCCACGAGTATTTGTTACTGGCTGCTCATGAATCCAGTATGTTTTCCAAACGTTATTCTAAATTTTCAACTAATTGGAAACTCGTCTCACACACATCCAAGGACATCCCGGAATGATACAGGCCAATTTACTCCCCAAGTCAAGCTCATCAGAGCCACGGTGAGCCTAGGACTTTCATGTCACACAAAAAGCCCGCCTTTCTCCTGCCTGCTAGAGTTGGGGCTGGATGGCGGTGCTGCTGGGGATCTAACCAAGAGCTGTCCACAAACTAAGGACACCCACTGCCACTGGACCAGCCAACCCCTTGTTAAATGTTTAAATTTTTAAACTTCTTCATTACTACACAAGAAAGCTACTTCCGGTACTCATTTGCATTTGAGTTGATGTAGATTTTTAAAGCTGCATTTATTCAGACAATTCTTTTCTAAGAGTGTGAACAGAAATACTAATGTGGTCTCTTTCTTACCTACAAGAATGTATATTTTCCACTATGTGAGTAATTTGCTAATGTTTTAAGAATGCTTTAAAGTACAGTAATCAGACAGGTATGACATTAAAACGGAAAATATCAGTGTCACTGGAGCAGGATTTGTTTCCCTTAGCAACATCATCGAATATATTTATACTCCTGGAAGCAACTGCAGTATGAATGATTTCCACCAGTAATTCTCCACTATTAAAATACTAAGACATCTTAGAGAATAAGTGGTCCTTAAAGTGTATCTTCTACACTACAGTACATGTCTGTGTCACAACTACCACAAATGCAAACATTCTGCACTGGGACCCTTTCTACCTCAGTGGGTAAGAAATGCTTTGTTCTCAAGTACTCAGAAACTGGTCTCATTCACATTCAGAAAATGTCTGCTCCGGAGGGTCGAGTCTCTGTTGGCAACACTGAAACACTAAAAGTAAGTCGGTCGACGGTGGGCAGTTAACTTCCTTATAAAGTGGGAGACATCGCTGACCTTCACTTGGTCACCACTGGAACACGATTCCTGTGAAGCCCGCCTGATCTGTACTGGACACAGTGTGATGAGCTTGTCCTGTACTCAATGACTTCTTTTGTGCACAATGCATAAGCTAGAACTTGTCAGGGTCAACATCGCACAGATCAGTCTGGGACCCATCACTTCTGGTTGCCCTTCAAGCCTCCCAGAAGCAGTTAACAAGGAGAACTGAAGCATCACGGTGATCAATAAAACAGAGCACACAGAGGTCCTTCTAAAAAGCAGAAAGTCACCTGAAAGCCAATGTTTATGATGTCTGTTACCAGTAACAAAAGCAAAAACTGGAAATGGGATGTAGGGGTAAGTAAAAAGTGGGAAAATAATGTGGTGGTAATAAACAAGGAAAAGCCTATATATATATATGGGGGTAGGGAGTTGTGGGGTGTGTACGAGAATGGGAAAAAATGAGAATCAAGTCGTATTATATCATATACTGGTACAAATTCTCAATGCTGAAAGTGACTATGATGTGTATATATAATGTACCAATAAAGATTTGAAGTTTTTTAAAAAAGCAAAAACTGAAATTTCTAATATTAAAGGAAGTACTATTACAGTCTACATCTAGAATTGGGTGTGGAGAGAGAATACTGAAGTTTTGTGTGATTTTATTTCATGTGTCACTTACAGCATGATTCCTAGAAAGAATATATTCTTTTCAAAGGGAAAATCAATGAATACAGCATGTGATTTATCCACAAGGTTGATATGGACATTTGGGTATCACAACCACTGGATCATTATATCTACTTTGCCAATGGACTTTCTTACACAGATACTATTTTAAAATTTGACTGAGTTTATCTTATAAACTAATGATAACTTCTGCCATTATCTCAAAATGTTCTAAAATATGTAGAAAAACTTTTTAAATTTTAGTTCCAAAGGGAGTAAAACAGTAAAAAAGTTAAAAGTAAGCATTCTTTTAAAACTGCCAATGGTAGCTAGTTATCATGATGGTCTAAAAATTTTATGCATTTTAAAAAATACTAAACATCCATCTCCACATTTTAAAATCAAAAAACAAACTTCATTGTTTTCTGCATATGACATGAATTTGGCATTCTAATCCATGTGATATATTCTCTGGCTTCACGTAACTGAGCCAAAAAAAAAAATCAAGTTTCAAATTATTATATTTTTAAAAATACATTATATCCTGATGCCAAGATACTATAAAACAGCTGACCACAAAAAGGATTAATTTTATAGTAGAATAAATCAAAGTGTTTTTAATATAATAGGTCTAGTTTTATTTTGTAAAGAATTCTAAGCAAATTAAAGTCTGTCCTGTATGTCTCTGATCCATGAGTAAAAAGGGGCGGGGGAGGGGAGAGGCGGGGAGGGGAAGGTGAAGCAAGGCTCTCAAGTCACTAGACTGCTTTCTGCAGGGCGGGACACTGAGCACAGAGGGCGAAACCACAGCCTCAGTGCTTTCTCCTTTCCCAGCTCCAGACAGTGTCTTTATACTTTCTCTGGGCTCGCATCTGGCCTCAGATCTTCTTTCTCAGTTTCCCAAGGAGCTACGACTACAGTAAAGAGCCACAGAGCTGAGTTTCTAGCGATGTTTTTCAATTTCCGAGAAGAACGAGCCCCCTCGCCATTCCTGTGTCAGGTACGACATAAATTCAAATCCACAAGAATGTACAGAAAGGGGGCCGGGGAGTTGGCTCAGTGGTTCCGGCGCCTGTCTTGCAAGCGCAAGGGCCCGGGTTCGATTCCCCGGTAACCACATAACAATACTGGGTGTGGAGACCCACACCCAGCAGCAACCAGTACCACATGCCACAGTGCCGGGCGTGGTGGCTCACGCCTGTAGTCCCAGCACTCGGGAGGCAGAGGCAGGAGGATTGCTGTGATGTGAGTTGGAGGCTGAGCTGAGGGCCAGCCTGAACCACAAAGCGAGACCCTGTCTCAAAAAAAAAACCTGGAAGAAAAAAAAAAAAAAAAAAGAATGTACAGAAAGCCCCTGAAGGACAAATCAAGGATTATCAGAATCTAGGGTCTCTGTTTTTCTTAACTTCTCTCTGAAACAAAAGAACAGAATAAATGTGGAGTGTACAAACTCCTGTTTTCTTCTGTGTGCCACACTGAGTGTCCTGATTCTCCACTTTCCTTCATAGAGTTTGCAAGTGGCACAAGCTGGACCAGCAGTGCAGTGACCCCGGGACCTGCCGAGTGCAACTGGGGACAATTCCATTAAACGCAAGCACCACCCCTGCACGCGGGCTGAAGGGACAAACCCTTAACCGAGGCCTGCCATCAACGGGAGGAAAATACCGAGAGACACATTACTCACATATATCTCCGGGACTGTAGACTCGTACAACCCCTGTGGAGATCAGTTTGGAGATTCCTCAAAAAAGCTAGGATTGGAGGTCCCATTTGACCCGGCCATTGCCCTGCTAGGTATATACACAAAAGAATTAAAAGACTCATATCACAGTGACATATGTGCACCCATGTTTATAGCAGCTCAATTTGCTACATCTTGGAAACAACCCTAGTGTCCATCAACTGGAGACTGGATAAAAAAGCTGTGGTTCTTCTACAGAATGGAGTATTACTCTGCCATAAAAAATGATCAATTTGAATCATTTATACTTAAGTGGACATACCTTGAGGATATCCTCATAAGTGAAATAAATAGGGCACAGATAGGTACATATCGCATCGTTTCTCTGGTATGAGAAAATAAAGATGTAAACAAGTCCTAGGATTGTAATGTTATATATTGTGAAATAGAAAATGCTCAAAGTAAAATAGGGTGAAGGGGGAAAAATAATGAGATTATAACAAAAAAGTAAGGAGACAAATTTTATGTATATGGGAGGGTAGTAGGGTGGGTAGGTCTATGGGAAAAAATGAGAATTAAGTTGTGTCTTATACTGGTACAAATCCCCATTATGGAGTGCAATCAGGATGTGTATATGTAATGTACCAATAAAGATTAAAAAAAAAAAAAGATCAAGAAATCCACTAACGCATTTCTAGTGACAAATGTCCGTACCTAGCCCCCGCCCTCAGACATACATGTATCCCAGAAGTCATCAAGAAACCCGAACACCTGTACCCTCATTTGATCAATGAAGATTAAGTGAATTTACTTAAGAAGATAAACCTTTATTTCATTATTTCTTTAAAAAAAAAAAAAAACCTGATCTGATTTTTCCAAATGATAAAGATGTCCACTGTGATTATCATCTAGAGATAGACTTGTTCGGTATGAAATGTCACAGGCTAGTGCCTTAGACTAAATAGAGACACGGTCCTACTTCTTTTTTCCCTTATAAATTAAGTCATTTTTTTTTTCATTTCCTGAAAGTATTCCCAGCAGCTATGTCCACGACCTCATAAATATGTATTTTGGTGGTAAGATCATTAAGCCATTAGAGAAATACTGAGTAAATCCACCACTAACATGCATACAAAAACCCAAAGAGAACAACTTGAATGAGATAAAAAAAATGAATTGAGACAGGGGAAAGGAAAGGAGGGATCAACAACATCTTTGACATAACTGACATTTTAAAAACTGTATTTTCTACTCTCTTCCTTACCATATGGTGCAATTTTACCATTTGTTTAGGAATTTTAAAGAAAACCCAAAATTTGACATGATAAAGGAATGCAGAGATGCTAAAATTCTGGATATATTCCTCTAATTCTTTTTATAGCTAAATAAATAAAGCTTAGTCAAGATGAACAGCTTCTAAAATTTGCATAAAAATTGAAATTAAAATAAATTTGTATATTAAATTTTTTAATTAAATCAAACTTTTTAGTAGTCAAAAGTTTACCAAAATCACTGCATACTATTGGGCTGAGAAAGACATTTGTAAATTCTTCATGCTTATGCAGCTGATAAATGATGGATGATGTGACACCCTCATAAAGAGGAAGTGATAAGTTTTATTTATACCTCATTTTCTGTATCTAGAAGTACAGGCTCTATGGGCTAAAATGGAGCAAGTAACTTCCCATCGTGTCTTGTAGAAGGTTTAAAAGTGAGGAAATAGGAGTGGCCTAAGGCAGCCATTTTGGAAGGGAACATGTTTTCGCCATGGTTAAGGAAGTTAGCAGCTTTAAATGAGCTTATACTGCATCAACGTGTGGTGAGGCAGTGGTGAGATGTCATTTTAAAAGTACCCGATGGGTACAAAGTACTGACTACAAGAGCAGTCCCATGCAAGAGGTCTGGAGGTAGATGGTAAGCACTGCTTTCCATCCACTGAGAGACTATGGCAAGTTATTTCATCCAGAATAAACAAGCCAGAATGCACTGGGTTTTATTATGTCCAGGAACTGCAGGATAGGACCTCAGCCTTGAGACTGTACACACAGCAGGGAAGGTTACACTGTTAGGCAGGATTAAAGACAGGTGATGCTGTAGAATGTGGGGTGTAATAGTAGGAATAGTTCAATGGAAAGAGTGATTAAGGGCCCTGAACATGGCCCTCTCCCCTACAGCCAGCACCACAAAGGAGGCCAGGTGATTACAGGACTTCATTTAGTAAGCAATAACTATTCCAGCTATTTGAGAACAAGTGAAAAGCTACAAGACCCTAGGGAGAAGCTTAAGACTTTGAGAACTGAGATTTCTTTAAAAACAAGGTAATATATACATCACTATATGTCTTTGGCTTTCTTTGTCTTAACCTTTCAGTCAAGCCTGCACTATTAGGCTTGGATCTCTACTGCCTTTGGAGAATTAAACAAGGACTCGGTAACATTCCTAAAACTTGGCTGCAAATGTGGAGACCAGGGTCCCTCACTCCAAAAGTCAAGCAACTGGCAGTACTGAGGATCGGCAGAGAGGAAGGGCCACATCTCACAAAAGTCAGCAACGCTCAGGCACCATTGGGAGGGAGGAGAATTGGAAAAAACCCTCGGGGTCTATTCTTGAGCACAACTGAGATGATGCACTGGAAATGTCATAGTTCTGTTGAGTTTTATTTTATGTTTTCCATGTGCATGTTTGCAGTTTATGTAGTTTACAAACATCTCAGGGAGCTGTTACATGTACATACCACAGTGTGCTTCTTTCTTTTTAAAATCCCTTTCGCTTTCCTCTTCTCTTTCTCTCTCGCACTCCTCCTACAGTTTCCTTTCTTATTTTTCATTCTTGTTGATATTATGTGTCTTGTCTCGTGTCACGGCATATAATGTTTACTTTAAATGAGGTTTTTAGACTCCTGTGCACAGCATAATTTTACACTTATTTCTCCTTCCCCTCCTCTTCACCCATAGCTCTTGCTCCCTTGGACCGCTTCCCTCCTTCAAGAGATTCATTCCTTTGCCTTCTTATATCCATCCATTATTTTACTTTACTTTGTACTTTGCTTCACTCAAATGAGAGGTACCATATGGTACTTAAAATTGTATGTCTAGTTTATTTCACTCAACATTATGTCCCAGGTATACCCATTTTCCTACAAACATCTCCAGTTGTTCATTCTTTATAGCCAAGCAGTATTCCAATAAATATAGAAACCACATTTTCTTTGTCCAGCCTGGGTATACAGGCTGCTTTCAGGATTTAATTAGTATAAAATATGGTGCTATAACCACTGGTATACATATATCGCTGTAGTATGATGTTTTATTCTGTCTGGGGAAGATAGCTATCAGAAGGATAGCTAGGTCACATGGAATTTCTAATTTCGGTTCTTTGAGAACTAACTCTCCATACTGGTTTTTAATAATGGTTCTGCTAGCTTTCTTTCCTACCAACAATGGAGGGTGTCTTTTTCACCACAGTCACACCAGCATTTGTCATTGTCTGATTTTTAATGACTTTCTCTCTTTCCAGAGTTAGATAGACTGTTACCATTGTTTTAATTTGCATTTTTAATGGCCAGAGATGCTGAACATTTTTTCATATAATTGTTGACCCTCTGCAGTTTATTCTTTGTGAAGTGTCTGTTCATTTCTCTTGCGCATTTCTTGACTTGGGTGTAATTTTTGGTGTTTGGGTTTTTTTTGTTGTTGTTGTGTGATTGTTTGTTTACTGTGTCCTTTGTATATTGTACATATATTCCTCTGCCTGAAGAGTAGCTTGCAGAATGTTTTTCCCTCTCTAGGTTTTCTCTTCACTCTAATGACTGATTGTTTTGCTGCACAGAAGCTATTTACTCTGGTACAATCTCATTTGTTCATTCTCGCTCCTATATCTTATGTAACTGAGCAGGAGACATAGCAATATCTGACTTCAAGCTATACTCCAATGCAAGAGTTATAAAAACAGAATCGTACTAGAGCAAAAGCAGATAGTTGGATCAGTAGAATAGAACTGAGGATAAAGAAACCCCTTCAAATATTTTCGACTATTTGCTCTTTGATAAAGGGGCCCAAAGCATATGTTGAAGGTAAGACAGTTTAATCAAGTGGTGCTGGGCAAACTGATTATCTATTTATAAAAGATTGAAATTGGACCCTTATCTCTCACCATACACTAAATTAAAATCAAAATGGATCAGAGATCTAAACATTAAAACAGAGACATTAAACCTACTGGAAGATAAAGGAGGTAAAACATTTAAAGACATACATGTAGGAAAGGATTTCCTAAAATTCACAATTCTGAAGGGGTAATTTTTTATGAAAGATACATTTTTTTTTTAAGGTTTTTTGAGACAGGGTCTTACTTTGTGGTTCAGGCTGGCCCTCAGCTCAGCCTCAAACTCACATCACAGCAGTCCTCCTGCCTCTGCCTCCCGAGTGCTGGGATTACAGGCGTGAGCCACCACGCCCGGCACTGTAGTATGTGGTGCTGGTTGCTGCTGGGTGTGGGTCTCCACACCCAGTATTGTTATGTGGTTACCGGGGAATCGAACCCGGGTCCTTGCGCTTGCAAGACAGGCACCAGAACCACTGAGCTAACTCCCCGGCCCGAAAGACAAATTTTTAAAATATCAAGTCATGGTAAGTATCATAAGTAAGGCTAATGAATTCTGAAATATTTAAGTATTTGTTGTTTAATTCGCCAAGAAAAAATGAACACAAAGCAGTCAGAAAAAAGTTTTACTTTTGGAAATTATAATAGGCAATGTGTGACATAAATATTTACACCCAGATTGATGCTCCCTATGAAGTGTGGTCTACCACTTAGCAAAATGTAACCTTCCATTTGGGCCCCTAATTGTGTCCCTTTGCCTTTAGAATCCATTTTAAAGGAACAATTATGTAAAGTTAAAGAAATAGCTAGGTCATGATTAAACCAAAGTGATTCCATACAATTTGAATATTTAGAGAAAATTCTCCAGTAGACAATTAAAAACTCTGTAACTACTGAGTAACAGTGAATGAAGTAACTACTAGCTTTGCAAGAAGAGATGTCAAACACTCAATTTAAATTTACTGCATTTAAACTGTTGTGTTTAAAGATCAATATTAAATCTCACTTACTGCAGAATTTCAGATTTTAATTTCTACCAGTGGTATTCAGTTTTAAATCCATCACCAACCGCCACTCCTAGTAAATAGTTCTAGAGATTCTAAGACAAGATAAAAAGACAAGTAAGTACGAGAACAAAACAAAATGAACTTTCTATATTAGACACAAAAAAGTATTTGGATCTTGTTAACGAAGCCACAAAACCATCCAAAAGATAAGTCAAGAACCATTAAATGCTATGATTCTGAGACTTGAAAAAGCACTGTGAAATGTCCAATCCTTATTCCCAAAGCCAACTTGTCAGTATACTACATATAAAGCCCTACACAAAATTTATATACTACATAAAAGGCCCCACACAAAATTACCTCATATGAATATTAAAATGGTTACAAATCTCTGCAGTTGACATCCAAATGTGAACCGTAACTTTGAGGTAAAACTTCATGATAGTATTCTGAAATCCATCCTGTGAGAGTAGCCATGAAACAGTTTCTCCAATTGTAAGTCTTCCATTCTTACATCTTTTCTCATTGAAAATTCTATTGTCCACTGCCACGATTTCAGAAAAAACCTTCAACCTTATGAGCAGGATTTCTGTGAAGACCCCTCCTTCTCCCTTTGAGATCTGTTCTTAGTGTTGTCGGGCTTCATTTCAGTGAATGAAACTAAAGTCATCACTTTCTATTTTCCTGCAATTTTCCTTGTAAGCCAAGCAATCAAAAGAAGCATTCTGTCTATTTAGAGATTTGATGGCAAAATGCAAAACAGGTTAGATACACTTCCAGAGTAGAGACCAGCCCTGAGCAGCGGAGTGGGTAGTTCAGCTGGTGAATCTAAGGATACATTTGTTTCTCACAGATCAGCATCATGGTTCTCTTAGTAAAAAAGGAAAGTTTTACAAGAAGAATGTAAGAAGACAAGGAAGCAATGGGTAGTCGAGGTCAGGTAACACCCCTGGATTTAAAAATGAAATTGTACAGATTTACTTAGCTCTATTATCTCCTGCATTTGTGTCAATGTCCTTATGCATCTAGAAGGGATCTGGGGGAAGGAATACCTACATGTGAAGATTCACAACTCTAAATTGGGCCTTTATCCCCCATATATTTTACTCATTTAATCCTTCATCCAGAAATTAAAGCTCGACAGACCTTCTTGATGACTAACAACTGTTACTACCAAAAAATACAGCTACCTTTCCATCTGGAAGTCCTCTTAAATATTTACTTCATTAGAGAGCACAATGTAATCTGCAAGATATGTTATTCTCTGGGTGCCAAAATGTTAGATCAGAGATGTACTGCCAGGTTCATAACTTTCAGACTCAAGACTTCTACTACTGCATCGTAAAGTGCCTGGAATGAGGGGGTAAGTGTTTTTGAACTGAGGAGAGCATTTTAAGAAAGATTAGTCACACTGTGTTTTTCACTATAATATAAATTTTAAAATTGCAAAATTCACTACTTTTCTTGATCGTACTTTGTATATAATACTTCACCTTTCTCTTCTCAGATATACAGGTTGATTCTGATATCATCCTCTTAAAATGTAAATTTGTGGGATTATCTATTTCCTTTTAGAAAGACATAAGGCACTGTCTTAATCATGAAACAATAGCCTTGTCATTTAGAAAACCAAGCTGCCTTGAAATAACTTTCTCAGGTAAAATATTATCTAATAATAAAAAAAGTATTATTGGAGGAGATTCTAAATTTACATTATCTAATATTTAATCCTTACTAATCTCTCCAGTACCAACATGATATATTTAAAGTCAATCTGGTACATTTATCATATTATGAAGGAAATAATACCTTTTACAGACACCTCTTTTATTCCCATGACCTTATCCTTTTACTTAAAATTAAAACACTTTAAATTCATTTGAGACAGAAATAAAGAAGGAGTTCACATTTTCTGGACAATGTCCAATGACACATTTAGTAAGAGAATCAGTGTAAGAACAGGTTTTATCCCAATGCCCTAAACTCAAGTGCTTTTGCTCTAGAGAATGAGGGCAGGATAGGAAGACGGACGGTTGAAGAATGTCTTTAAATAAAAATAAATGATACACAAGGAGCTAAGAATCAGCAGCAGAAACACGGAAAGTCCTCACATAGAAAAGTAAATCCATGAACAAATATGGCGAATCCAGTTGAAGGAGATTATCCTGTGCACACACCTAGCCCCACAGATATGAATCCAATTTATTGTATAATTTCATATTTTGGCATCAGCTTAAATATCACTTATTTAATGATGTTTCCCTTAATTAGAGTCTCAAAAATAAATCTCTCATTTTATATCATGTATATAAAGTGCTCAATAACTGTATTTTGAATAGACAAATGGAAATACGTTGAATAGGACAAGATGAGAAAACAGTAAACTAACATTTTTTTTTTCTCTAACAGACATGAAACAAGCACCCTCAGAAATGTCGATGAATAGACAGTTTTTGATAGAGCAGTTCTGTTACATACAAATAACCAAAGTTTTGGTAGTGATACTCTCTTAGCTTCAAACTGGAGTCTAAACAGATCTGTAGTTTTAAAATATCTGCACCCAAGCTAAAATATCACAACTTCTATTACCACTCAATGCAATATCTTTTCCAAAATTAATCTAGACAGACATGATCTGCTGGAGTCTGAAATATTTTTCTTTTATTCTTGTGAACAGACATGGAACAACATGATTAATATGCTAAATTTTAGCCACATCATGGTTTTATTAACTAAGAAAGGTTGTTCAACGTGAATTAAGAATTGGCATGTCTGCATGCAAAGCAGAAAACACCTAAGGCAGCCACTAAAATCTGATGCTATATTGTGCTCATGTGTGCTTTTTATGGGGTATTTTTATTGGTTTTGGTTTTGTTTTCTTGTTTATGTGTGGGGTTTTGTGTGTGTGTGTGTGTGTCTGTGTGTATGTGTGTGTGTGTGCACAAGATTACTTTTTACTACCAATGTCTCTTTTCCTTTGAAACAACACTGCCGTATTTCCTAAGATACTTTGAATTTATTGTCACAGTCCTTACTTTCAACCCCAAGGACTATCCAAAGTACCATAAAAAATATTTCAATCATCCCGGAAAAGCTCAAATTCCATTTGTTATTAGCTCATTAATTATCTTTACTCAATGCTCAATGGTTTTGATCTGAGGGGAAATACCCTTGAGAGGAAAAAAAAAAAACATTTAGATCTTAGCTACATGTCAAGAAGCTAGAAAAAGGGTAGATGAAATAGACCATCTATTTAGAATATAAATGTGATTCATAGCACAACTACAGGCAGCCAAACTCAGCTAAAATAGTTTTTAAAAATGAAAGGATCAGCTGCGACTCAGTCACATAATCTCAAACACTCCGAAAGATCCAGAAGAAAGATTATCCAAATTTACTTGAATCTAGTCTCTTAATTTCTTCTCCAGCCCTTTAAAAAAATTGTTGACTTTTCAGAGTCTCAAAGCCTCACAACTGAGAATTTTAACCAGTAGGTATAAATTCTTGGTGGGCTTCACACTGGGGATTAGGACATCCCTGCTTCTTCCACTGACCTGAGGATCTATCTGTCTTATTCTGAAGTGTCTGCTTCTAAAATTCGCATTGTTTTGTCTAATAGAAATAACAGCATCATTTATTTTGATAACTTATTGTAAGCTACAGAGCTTATAGTACATTCTGACATGTATTCATTTATTAGACCCTCAAAACTTGCTCTGGTACAAAGGATAGATGTCATTCCACTTGACAAGCGAGGGTACACAGTGCTTAGGCAGCCTGTGCTAAGAGCTCGGCCACACAGCAGGCTGTGGCTCCAGGGCTGCAGTCAGCCAGTATCATGAGATCCAATGAACACTACCATCAGATCATCAGAACAGACCATCAGATCCCTGAGACAGCTTTCAGCTTTGACTGTGCCCAGATGTTAGCTCCAATAGCTGGGAGTTTCTTAAATTTTAACCAAAACATGGTATTTAAAGTAAACAAGTACAAAACAACAAAATGAATATAATGAGAATGTTGGGTATCCACCTGAGCTGTGCCCCAAGCCAAGTCCTTACATGTGAATTGCATTCAGCAGGACAGAGAACTCCCACTCATGGAAATCCAGGTTCAGAAATTCACATGCATGACCAGCCCTAAGGAAATCTGGCACACCTCCATGAAATGAAGCTTAGTTCTGTGCTATCACCCAAGCTGACTGAAATGAATCAGGAAAGAACACCAGGGATTCCAAAATCTACAGTACAAAATAATGCCTTAAAACACATCTGTGGAATCTGACTAAAGACCCAAGAAAGCCAAAAACAAAGGAAAAAAAATGTTCACATTTTACAAAATCAAGACTAACAGGAAGGCAAAAAGAGAAGAATATATTATGAGCTTTAAACTGTGCTGTCTCCACATGCTGAAAACATCAATAAATTGCTGGCGATACTGAAATTCCACGAGGGCTGGACTATTTGTGTTTTGTTTAGCATCTTATACCCCTAGTTGTTAGCTCAGAACTCTGTTGTAAATGTGTTGAATGAGTGAATCTACAAATAACAGAATAGAGTGCTATTCACTGAAGTTTAAAAGAGGCAAATATAGAACAAGTGAAAAGATGTATCCTCTATACTACAAGCACTACATGTAAAAACGGGAGATGTAAAAGCCAAAGATGAAAGTCAGCTCAGGGTGTCCACACTTACAAACTCATGAACATCAAGAAAGCTCTGGAGTTATGGTGATGCAGGAGCCCTGTTACCTGAGGCTAGCAGCCTACTTAGATGCTCAGAAAGGTACAGTACAGCCCTCTCTTTCAGGTGGCATAACCTTTAGGGACCGGTTTTTGGAATAGGATAATCACATGTTCTTGTCCACCTCTCTTTGCCTTCAAGGACCTCCTCCATTTCACCAGGCTGATGCTCCTAGCTGTCTGCTGTGGGCCAGCACCACCGTATGGTGAACTGCAGGGCCAAGCTCACTGTCTCTCCCTACTGTCTGTCTCTGGCTGTGACACAAACTCTTAGATCTAATGTTCAGAGATGAAAAAAAATTTAGCCACAAATGTCTATTTCTTAAATCTTTGTTTAGTTTT
The DNA here is from genome assembly GCA_004026965.1 of Petromus typicus. NCBI lineage: Eukaryota > Metazoa > Chordata > Mammalia > Rodentia > Petromuridae > Petromus > Petromus typicus. Next base: position 27,618 of record PVIR01021926.1, read on the forward strand.
CTCCTCTTTTTAGGAGAATAAATACATCAAACAGGATCTCCCCGAAGGAGATTAAGTATCCCTTTTGTTTCAGAGAAGTCAGTAACCAAATGCCCGGTCCGGATCTGTCTAGACATGGTCCACTCGCCATTGCCTGCAGGGACCAAGCAGGTTATATAAATGATTCAGGTGGGTTGTAGGGCAGTAATGGGAAGTGGTGACATCTATGGTAAACTAAAACATGCATGTGGTCTCTAAGTCAATCTATGTCAAATTTCTAAAGAACACTAAGAAACAAAGTTAGCTGACAGGGTAGATTGGGCAGGACAATAACATTCAGGAAGCAAACAAAACCCAGAGGCAGCTTGCTTATCTTTGGTAAGATGTTGACAAGACAGGGAATTCCTAATCAACATGAACTCCTGTTTGCATATCTGATTAAAATAAAAGTAAATAGCCTTCAGCCACCATGCTGGTCAGATGCTTTTAGAGACTTAGTAATAAAAGTTTTTGGTTGTTACCAAAGAAAACATCTTTTCAGCTATAAATATTATGATAAATATCATTCAAAACTGATAAAGGTAAGATTCTCTCTTCAGTTCAACGCATGACATAATGGAAAAGATAGTTACAAGAGAGTGAAATTCAGGCTCAGATGATACAGATGGTAACAGATAGAACAAAACAGTTACCTCGCCCAAGGTGTAGAGCAGGTTGACAACATTGTCTAGAGTCAGACTTCAAATGCTATTCTGGACAACGGCATTCTAGGACAGTGAAGTCTGGGATGAGGCTAGGAGACTGACTTTGTCACAAAACAAGTATCAAAGTCAGACACAAACTTCTGTTGGGTCTACCTCCGCTCTGCCAGAGGAGCCATCAGAGAGTTCACCAGAAGCACATTTCTAAGTGTCCGCTAGTGTTCTTTTTCAATGAGCACTTTTCCTCTGACAATCAAAGGAACATACACAGGGCATACACAAAAAAGCCTAAATGTGTAACTGTAAACACCCATTCTGAACATTCACACATTCAAAATATTTATGACAGAGTTCTGAGCTAACTACTAGAGATAATACAAATAGTCCAGCCTTCATGGAATTTCAGTATTGCCAGCAATTTATTGATGTTTTCAGCATGTGGAGACAGAACAGTCTAAAGCTTATAATATATTCTTCGCTTTTTGCCTCTCACTAATGGGATACAATTTGGAACTAACTCTTTAACTTGGAGATGGCAGTCTCCCCTATGGTTTTTATAATAATGTTGACATTCATCATTTTTATATTTGCTCATTAAATTGTTGAGAGTTTCTTCATGATGAAAGGTAGGGCGAAAACTACTCATGCCAGAACTTGTCATCAAATATTTCTCCAACTTCTATATTTTAGCTAACATTTTCTTGCCAAAGCTACTCAGAATCCTGCACTTTCTTCTCTAGCATAGCCACACATGCACTCTGAAGTTTCTTACTCCTTCCATTAGTTACTGCATTGGAAAACAAGATCGACTTTGAATAAAGATATAAAGGGCATCTTTAGCATGCATTATTGTAATGAGG
>PVIR01021927.1:0-28886 GCA_004026965.1 Petromus typicus
CCCTGAGCTCAGCCTCAAACTCACATCACAATCCTCCTGCCTCTGCCTCCCGAGTGCTGGGATTACAGGCATGAGCCACCACGCCCGGCACTGTGGTATGTGGTGCTGGTTGCTGCTGGGTGTGGGTCTCCACACCCAGTATTGTTATGTGGTTACCGGGGAATCAAACCCGGGCCCTTGCGCTTGCAAGACAGGCGCCAGAACCACTGAGCTAACTCCCCGGCCCCTGTAAAATGAGTTTTTAAAAAAGCCTGTTCAGTCGTAAGCCAACGGGGGCAGTTACTGACCTTGCTATCGGCTCCTAACGCAGGGCCTGCTACGCTCCACTCCTGCCTCGCTCCCTGCTCAGCTCAGGGCCCAGCTTGAAAAGCGCGGTACCATCTGTTGTCCTTTCAGCGCCCTGCTCTGCACTTACCTTCTGAAAACAGACCGACTCCAGGGTTAGCACTCTTCCCACCAAACCTCAGGGCCTCAACATATTTTAGTCTAATAGTGACAAAGATTATTGCCAGATTAGCAATGCATTATTATAAAACAATCCACTGACATTAAGTATACAGAGAAATGGCCATGCTTATAACATTGCTAATAGAATGTTTTAGATGTAACATATAAACTGCTAAAATCCTGTAGGGCAGCTGGCAACATCAAAAACCTAAAAATACATTCAAACTATTTTGTTTTCTTACTAAAGTGTGTGTGTGTGTGTGTGTGTGTGTGTGTGTGTGTGTGTGTTCACATGCTGGAATCAAACCCAGGTCCTCACATGTGAGCCCAATGATCACTGATCCTGAAGACCAGTCCTGAAGGAGCAATTTTACTTATACAAAAAGCTTGATGCACAGATACTTTTGTTGCTGTCTTACAGATAATAAGGAAAGATTTGAAACAATCTGTATAATGAGCCCTAGTAGTTAGTTGACTTGTGATAGAATTCACCTCTTCAAACTCAGGGGGGAGCTGGAATACTCAGCGTCAGAGACAGAAAGTAGACCTGGAGGTAGAGGAAGGAGTTACTCTTATTGGACATAGAGTTTCAGTTTTTTCAGATCAAAAGAGCTCTGAAGATGAACGTGGGGGTGGGGAATGGTTGTACAACAGTGTAACTAGACTTAATGACACAGAACTGTGCACTTAAAAATGGTTAAGATGGGCTGCAGGAGGTGGCACATGTGACTAGAGAGGCTGAAGCAGAAGGACCACAAGTTCAAGGTCAATTTAGTGAGCCTGTCTCAAAATAAAAAATAGAAAGGGCTTGGGTATAATGCTTACAGTTTTGATCCCTAGAACTGCTTTCAAAAAAGATTAACAGTGATTTTATACAATTAAAAAATATACTATGGGGCTGGGGAGTTAGCTCAGTGGTTCCAGTGCCTGTCTTGCAAGCGCAAGGACCCAGGTTCGATCCCCGGTAACCACATACCATACTGGACGTGGAGACTCACCCCAGCAGCAATCAGTGCCACATACCACAGTGCCGGGCGTGGTGGCTCACACCTGTAATCCCAGCACTCGGGAGGCAGAGGCAGGAAGATTGCTGTGATGTGAGTTGGAGGCTGAGCTCAGGGCCAGCCTGAACTACAAAGTGAGACCCTGTCTCAAAGAACCTAAAAATAAATAAATAAATAAATAATAAAAAGAAGAGTAAAAGGACATTAAAAATTCCCTTTTCTAAACCCCAGAGTATTTAACTAGAACTTGTCTGTGTTCTGGTATATGAGATAATGAATGAGACCAAGGAGAATATGAAATCATTTGTTCACTCATTTATTCTTTCTTATGATGAAGTATTTATACGCACCAGCACTGTGCTGGGAACAGGGAGCACAGAGGGACAAACAAAAGAGCCCTGGTCCCTGACCTGTGCTAAGGTAATACAGACTGATGACTTGTGTAACCTGATTTTGCCGATTAGGGTTGGTTTTCTCTGCTGGAGAGGGAATCAGATCTCTGGTGGGTGGCACCAGAACGGCCATTTCTGAGGAACTGTTCCTTTAGATTTGTCCCCAGGCCTCAGGACATTTCTTTCCTGGAGGGTGGCAGTTGAGGAAACCAGTTCATTTTTCTTTTCTTTTCTTTTTTTTTTTTTTTTGAGGCAGGGTCTCACTTGTAGTTCAGGCTGGCCCTGAGCTCACTACATAGCCCAGCCAAGCTTTGAACTCACAGTAATCCTCCTGCTTCTACCTCCCAAGTGCTGAGATTACAGGCATGAGCCACCACCCTGGCACTGTGGTATGCGGGTGGTTGCTGGTAGGCATGAGTCTCCGTGCCCAGCATTGTTGTATGTGGTTACTGGGGATCAAACCTGGACCCCTATGCTTTCAAGACAGGTGCCAGAACCACTGAGCTAAATTCCCAGCCCGCAGCTCATTTATTTTTAGGCCTGTGGAAGCGATATAGGGGGATAGATGCAACTCCCAGAGCTGCTGGATATCTGAAACACCAGCTCATGGTCTCTAAAATCCAAGGATGAATTCTAGGAGCAATGGACAGTAAGCGTAGGAAAAGTTTATTGAGAGAAAGAAAGCCTCTGTTTCAGAGAGAGAGAAGGGGACCAGACACTGGGTTGCCTCAGATGGGAAAGGTGGCAACCATGCTTTTCAAAGGTGTTTTATGGGACAAAGTCACGAGGTGAGGCAGATTCAAGGCGAGATAAAACTTTAGTCAGCTAGTGAGATTTCAAGCACAGCTGCTTATGTAACATTGATCTAGTGAGAAATCACAAGGTGGACAACACTATAATCAGTCAATTTGTACAACAAATACAGTCCTTTAGGGATTATTGATTTAGTGGGGATCCAGGAGGGAAAGAAATCATGCAACAAGTGTACAAGAATTTTTAGTCAGGGATCTTTCAGGCACAGGATGGGTTAAGACTTTGATTTCTTACCTGGGTGACTGACACCTATTTAGAATAACGATCACTACTATTTATCCTATGCGAGTGTGGTAGTTTCTGTTTTATAATGCTAGTCTTCATCGCATATGTCTTGATTGTCCTCCGTGTTGGCTCCTTGACTGTCCTCTGTGTTGGCCCAAGTGGGGCAGCCCTGTCTATCTGCTTGTGAAATATCTAATTAACTTACCTATGTACAATAGAAGCAGGTGAGCCGCGGGGAAGGTCAGTCTCCGACATCACCACAGAGGTACTCTAGGAGGTTTCCAGGTTGGAGGTCTAGCTCCACAGCTGCAGGGCGTTGTGATCCATATTCAGTACTTGGAAAGGCTGGGAAGCAAGTGAAGCACTTTCCTGAAGGCCAGGTCTGTCTCACGCTTGGCAATGCTTGCTTGGAAAATATTTCAAAACATCGCTGGACTGCAGGATGGGGGTCAAATACAAGAAGGGTGCTGGCGGGGTACTGCTGAATGCCACACTTGGGAGGGGCTGGGAAGGACAGCATGAGAAGCAGGACCAGACAGTCAGCCCTGCTTCTTGCATGTCTGCTGTTTGCAGATGCAGGTATTAAGGAGGCAGGGTGAGAAAGATGTTAAGTACAGTGACAGCAAAGCTGGGCTACCTAGTTCAAGTCTGGGATTTGTCTTTTAAGGTGTAGTCACTTTGGGTGAATGATTTATAACTCAAAAAAAAAAGAGAGAGAGAATGATTTATAACTAACTCAGTTTCTTATCTGCAGAACAGAGTAACAGTGATAACTTAGCTTGTGAGCTTCTGAGACATTTAAATGAGTCCAGAACTGTAAATACTTATAGCAACGCCTGACACGCAGAAAGTGCTGGGAAAGTTTCTCTTCAGTGAAATGAGATGAAAATCAAGGAGTCACTGGCCCTGGGAGATAACAAAGTGAGATTTTTTTTTTTTTTTTTTGAGACAGCGTCTCACAATTACCCAGGCTGGGTTTGAATTGCAATCTGCCTGCCTCAGCCTTCGAGTGGCTGGTGCCCCCAGTGTGGAGCTGCCTCACCAGGCTGGTGAGACACTCCTAAAGCCTGAATTCAAAGCCTCATCTGTCGCCCTCCTGCCCCTGCTCACCGTCTTCTCCCCACTGAGGTTCTCTGCCTCCTCCCGCCCAGGCGGGGGTTTTCATCACTGAAATGAAAGAAAGAAAGGCTCACTGGCGAAAGAAAGGCGTGTGGGGGCCTTCGGAGGCTGGAGCAGGCTAGAGCCAGGCTGCCTGCTTTGGCTGGCAGCCCCTGTGCCTCCTGAGGGCCCAGGCGAGGGCATGCCAGGAGCAGGCGGGTGCGGATCGCGGTGAGGCAGATTAATATAATCACTATGTTACCGGCCCGGCTCACTCCCCCATCTTTCCCTTAATGGTGATTATTATACTTATTAGAGGCTCAGCTGCCGGTGGTTATTGATTCTCCTTGCTGCAGCATTTTAATCAGGGATTTGAAGCTATTGTTGGTAACACAAGCCTCTAAGGGCCCCAGGACAGGTGCAGAGCGGGACATCACCTGTCCACCAGGCAGGCGAGGTCCCCAGGGTTCCAGATCACACAGAGCACAGAGCACAGATCTGTCCTGCCTGCCTGGTGGCAGGGAAGTGGGTACAGAGGGTGGGCCCTTGCTGGGCTTCCCTCCAAAGAGGCCGACTGACTGGCAGCTCTTTCCAGGTGGGTGCGGCTGGGGACACCACCCCCTACCCAGGCAGACTCTCCTCCCCAGGCATCTCCCCAGCACCTGGCATCCTCAGCACACACCCCTGCCCACTGGTGCTGAGGGGTGGACTGGGTAGGTCTGGGTCTCTGAGGGCAAGAGAGAGGCAGGGAAGGGCAGGCAGGAGTGGCCTGCCCAGGTTGTGACCAACACCTCAGCGTTTCTGTCCTGCTCAGAGTGAGTTCGCATCTGAACACTCAGTCAGGCCGTGTACTGGGAGCTCTGCCCCCCTCTGCTTTGGGTCTCACATCAGCCTCTCAATGGCACGTAATTAAGCCATTTTATAAACGGGAACTTAAAATCAAAATGACTTTGCCCTGGGTCACTCAGCTTGGACACAGCAGAAGTGAGGCTAGACCCAGGTCTTATACAGGACAAGTTAAAAAAAAAAACCCATTTCACAGATCACTGATGGAGAAGCTTCCACACTTATGTGGGTGCAAATCCTGCATCCCCAAGCTCTGTTTCAGCAGACTCAGGGAACCTAGGGTGAGCTTTATCCTTGTCAATACATGAGGCCAAAGAACGTGGCCACGGGGTGAAGGGGGCACCAGCCCCGGCTCTGCAACTGGGCGATGGCCCCGCACTGGGGACAGTCCTGTGGCTCCAGCTCTGGTCCCACTGTGCCCTCCCCCATGGTGTGCAGAGTAGGTGTTCACAGTCCTGGGCTGCTAGGCTGACTGGTGCCTGGCCCCTGTGCTGTCCCAGATGCTGCTGTATCTCTTGGCTGAGCTCCTGCAAGTCATGGCCATGTGCAGCCCTTCCAGAGAGTCGGGGTGGGGGGGAGCCAATAAAAGTGAAGTGAAAATCCAATAAATCAAAAATATTAAACATTAGGAAAATGGATTTCAGGCAGTCACAAATAAATGGATGTGTAATGTGAATATTTTTCAGTTCTACTGAAAACATGAAGTGGATTCTGCTTTATCGGTTTAAAAAGCCTTTCTGTCTGAAACTGGCAGAATCTGGGTCCAGCTAGAGCCCCTACCTGCCTGCTCATGCCAGAGGGGAAGAATAGGTGGCACCTGGGGACATGATGACTGGTGTCTGGACTGGGAAAAGCCCTGAAGACCAGCAGTCGGTGCTCTAGTGAGCTCTCAACACTGGGCCACCTTTCAGGGAGAAGACTGCCTCCCTGGACAAGGGGGCAGGCATGCCCTCTGGATTCTACACCCAGCACGCCTGGCAGGGATGCTTTTCTTGCTGCGATGTTCTGAGGGCCCCTCCACTTTCCCTAGTCTCCCTGAGTGCCCTGTCTTCCCCCTTCTCCTGTCTCCTCCAAGTCACCCCAGGGCCTGAGGCAGTGGTGGCATCTCTGAGCTCTGGCTGGCAGATGCCTGGGGCCTCCAGCAGAGCTGTCTGCATCCCCTGTGGCTCCTGTGGGCACAGCCACTGCCTGGCCACAGCCTGGGTCTTGCGTCCTGTTGGGTCTCTGGCCTTGGAGCCAGCCCTGCTTAAGTCCCCGCATCTTCTCTTCCCAGTGGGAGCTGTGAGACGCAGCAGAAGCACCTGTCCCACGGTGTCCTGTCCCTCCCCAGGTGCTTCTTGGTCCCCTCCTGCCCTGAGAAGTGTGGTCAAATTCCACCCTGCTCTTGCCCATTGACCACCCGCCTCACTCCCTGCCCTCACGCCCTGGTGCAGATGCCAGCCTTGCTCCTGGCAAGGGTGTACCCACTGTAGGAGGGGGCAGACCTGGGGGCAGTCCTGGGACCTGCCAGTGAGCTGCATGCCAGTGCAGAGCACCCAGCCCCGCCCCCAGGCTTGGCATTCGCCTGTGGGTACACAGAGGTGGCACGTGGATTAAGGTGTGACCGGACAGGATAGAGGCTATGGAGCTCAGCCCATGGCTGGCACCCAGGGGGCTTCTGCTCGTCCTGCTTCCCCATTTCCCTTTCCTTCCCTGAACAAGCCTCAGAGTCTGTTGGCACTGGGAGGCCTGGAGCTGCTGGGGCTGCAGGCCTGCTACAGGGTCAACGAGGCCTCAGGCTGCAGTCCGTGATTCCCGCTTGCAGACAAATGAAGAGTGACTTATCCACACAGCCCCAGTGGCTCCGATCTGCCAGAGACTTGCCGATGAGTCACAGCAAGCTGGAAGCTCAGGCACGGAAGAAGTCGGAGTTGGGATCTTGGGGATAATGAGCACTAAGTGGAGCCTGGAACCGCTTCAGAGGCCAGCTGCCTTTGCCCAGCCCTTGCCACGGGGATTCCAATAAAAGAATCTTTGTCCGCAGCTGCTTGCCAGCCACCTGCACTCCAGTGGCACCGAGGACGGGCGGAGGTCTCCTAGGAAGGTAACTGTTCAGGGGAGCAGGCTGAGTCCGGGGAGAGTCTAGGACCCACCTTCTAGTGACTGTCCTGCATTTTGGTCACCAGGGCTGCCAGCTGGGCTCAGAAGAACGCCAGGAGGAATGCATAGGGCCATGAAGCTTCCCTCACAGCACTATGGCCTCTGCTCGTTGGGTTCTATATGCCAAAGGATGGTAAGAACAATATGATCCTTACACAGAGAGGTACCCCTGTTCTGCAGATGAAGAAAGTAAAACAGAAAAAATAACTTACATACTGGCAAGATTGAGATTCAGCCCAGGTTCAGCTCTGCCAGCTGCACCTCAGGAGGGTGTGGTGTAGGACAGCTTTCCTCCTGGTAGGATGGCAGGGGCAAAGTGTATATTGGGTTCTGCCGAAAGGGAGGGTATGCACACAACCAGGCAGGGTTCAGGGGAACCAGCAAGGGTGGGTGTCACCCCAAGAGAGGGGGGTACCCCGTGGTCCTGGGACCCAGAGAGATCTGTAGTGGATGGAAGGCCACCTTCCATCAGCCTTAGAAGAAGAAGTGCCACAAAACTGAGGTCTGGTGCAGAGTGTGAAGAAGAGAGAAGCCTCCGCAGGCTTTGTGCCTGGACTCTCAAGCAGGCCCTTAGCCCAGAGGTCCAGGGAGAAGGGCTGGGGGTTTGTGGCCCAGGCATAGGCCACAGAGCAGGGTGGGACAGCACAGAAGGCAGAAGGCTTGAGAGACAAGCCGGATGGGTTCCATGAAGGTACCTCCTTGAGGGACAGATGCCACCTTGCTAAGGGTGCTGGCGGGGAAAGCAGGAAGTACTGCTCTGCTTGTGCCATGGCAGCTGCTTCTGGCTTTTCTGAGCACCATCAGCTGTGTCCTGGGTGCCAGAGCCCCTAGGAGGGTCCCAGAGGATGTCCTCAACTTGAGCAGGGGCCTCTCTGGGGCAGGGAAGATGGAGATGCAGAGGAAGAAGGTAAGCACTACCAGGGAAAGGGAAAGGTGGGGGAGACAAAAGCTCCCCTCTCCTAACCTGCAGAAACGTTCCTGTCAGCGGCTTTTTATGTTGTCTAAAGATTTCTGTTGTGCCATAACCACGTGCAAGGCCCATTCCTGCCATGCCAGAGTTTGTGCTAAGCGGCTGTGTGTGCAGTCCTCTTTCTCTGGTCACCTGGTCCACAGAGCTGGCTCTTTAAGTGGGTCAAGAGGGGACCTGGTAGTGCAGCTGCCACCTTCTCCAGAGTCCCTTGGCCCCCTTGGCCCAGTGAGCATTGGTGGGCTGAGCGTGTTTGAAGCATCAGTATAAACCCCAGGCCCAGGGTGAGGAGCCACAGGGAGTGGGGTCTTTAGCTTTGGGGTGGTGTTACCCCAACCACCCATGTTCACTTCTGGAGAGAGAGATAGTTCAGTTATCCATCCACTAAAGCAGTCATCTCCTGTCTGTTGGGCCAGAGAGACCAGAAACGCTGGCAGTCCCTCCCTTGTGCCCAGCATCTGCTGCATTAGCTCAGGGGGCTTCCTGCCCCTCCCAGCAGCTGGTGGGGAGCGAGTGGGAGGACTGTAGTAACCTGTCAGCCTCCCTGTTGTCTTGTGTGCACTGGTCGCTCTGGACAAATGGAATTAGAGGGCCAGGAACAGTAGGCCGAGGTCTTGCCTGTCACACCTACACACTGCCAAGCCTGCCAGCAGCTAAATTGCAGGGTTCAGCTCCTGGAGAGCTCCGCTGCCGTTCTGTTCTACCTTGGTCCCTGCTATGGAGTCCTGCTTGGATTGGATCCAGGAGAGAAATATTCCTTTCTCTCTGCTAGCTACTGGCTCTAGCATCTGTGTCCTATGCCTCGCAGAGCAAGGTTGGATGGAAGCCTGCATCACTGCCAAGACAGTCCTGGGCTGGACCCATTTCTGGGGCACTGGGGAACTGGGGCAGGAGCAGGGCTGGATGCCAGCGAGCTGCTCCTCACTGGGCCCGAGACTTTCCTAATGGATGACCCTGAAAGGTGGGAGGAGAGAAACTCTTGATCTTTCTTCCACCTTCCCAGCTCTGCTGTCCTCAACCTCTTAGTGTCATTCATGCCGCAGAACTGAGGACACAACTGGAGAGTGAGGTGTTGAAAGGAGGTGGCAGAGGAGAGGCCTAGCTCCCACTCCGGCTGAGTGCTGCCTCTCCCCTTTCTGAATCACTTTGCTGCTGTATTCCTCTCTGCTCGGCCCTCTGGCCACAGCCCCTGAGCAGCGCCTGCTTCCCCATCCATCATGCCGCTGCAGAGCAGAGTAAATCTCACAGAGAAGCCTTCCTGCCCCGGGCCTCTGAGGACAGGGCTCAGCTGTCAGAGGAGAGAGCGGTTTCCAAAAGGGTCGGCGTGCCATGCCCTGAGGACTGACCGCCTGTGACTCATGGCCGTTGCGTCTGCACACAGGCGCAGTGCAGAGCGGTGTCACTGCTCCTTGCATTTCTCGTGGTGGGGACTTTGTATGCACTACTCTTGAGAGTGCCTCCTGGGAGCACAAGGCCTGTCCAGCTACAGGGCTGGGTGGTCAGTCACAGCCAGTAGGTACCCAGTGCAGAGTTGTCATTGTGCCCACAGTGGGCACAGAATGAAGAGCTGCTCATCTCTGGAAAGACCCAGTAGGGTCCTCCAAATCCTCCTGATCCTCACCCCACAAAACCCAGCAAGGGCCCTGTCCCTTGGTCTGCCCTGCCCCTGCTCCTCAGTGCTGAGGCCCGAGGGGTTCTTAGCTCGGGGCCTGGAGTGACGCCCTCCTACCAGACCAGGATCCCCGGAGCTCCATCACGCTCAGGAGTCCCTGCTACAGCGACTTCCCCTTCATCTCCACACCCACGTGGGCTGGCGGCTTCACTTGGTGCGGCCACCATGAGGGTGGGTGCTGCTCTGTCGCGCCAGTCACTGCTTGGTTTTGTAAGGGTTTGCTACATCCTCTGTGCACCCCTACACGTCTCCTGTCCCCAGCTCGTAGAGGGAATGACTACATCACTGAATAAGTGAAATGAAACGAAGGAAGGACAAGAAGCAGCGGGGTCGGGTGAGCAAATGCTCATAAATAAGAGTTAAGAGGACAGGTGACCAGAGAGGCGGGTTGGAGGAGCAGCACGGAGATAAATTAGTGACAGTGGCAGATTCAGCCGCAGGGGAAAAAAGCTCTGAATATACAAAACACCCTTTCCCTAGCTGCTCCTGTCAGCACCTTCTCAAAGTGAGGAAAAGAAACCTGTTTTCCTTATGACAAAGGCTGATTTGATGATAAACCCTCTCGGCTTCCCAGGAGGTGGCAGCGACTCTGATAGGTGGGGAGGAGGCCAGAGAGGAGGTAAGGGGAGCAGGGGGAGAAGAGAGAGGAGAGTGAGACAGGAGCGGGGGAGGAGGCTTCTGTGCGCTGATTACTAATGCGGTGGAAGCTCAGCAGGTTCTGTGGGGAAGCATTTATTGTGCATGAGAAAGCAGGCAGTGTGTTAAAAAAGCTATCTCCAGGCTCCGCAGCCGAGCTGAGGGGAGGAGAGGGCCTGCTCTGCCTTGCCTGGGAGCTGCAGGGCGGGACAAGGGACCTCTGCTCTGCTGGGCCAGGGTCAACAGAAGGGGAAGGGGGCTCTCTGCATTTTAGGGAGAGAGTTCATCCAGAGAGGTCACAGACCCCTTTGTGGGGAGGCACTGAATAGTCCTTGGCCCTTTCTCTGCCTTCCTGGAGGCTGTGCCAGACACGTCCTAGCAGTGCAGTCTGGCAGCATATGGGGGCTCTGGGAGCCCCTGTCCCCAAGGGAGGGTCTGTTCCTTTGAGGTGACTGGCCTGAGGAGCATGTGGATGCAGGATGCACCCCTGATATTGTTGTGGGAGGCACCTCAGGAAGCTCGGTCCTCTGGGGATCCGTAGCTGGACTCTAAGCCCATCTGCGCTCTCCCAGTATCCTCCCTGTGAGGAAGCAAAAGAACATAAGGTTTCATGGATTCGAAGACAGTCTGAACCTTCCACGCCAGTGGAATCTAATCCATTCATGCCAAGGAAGGAAAGAGGAGACCGGCCCGAGGCCACAGAGGCCTGTATTTGTGCCCTTTGAGTAGTTACGGCAGGGGTCTCCATTTCTGCTGTGGCAAAGCAGACGTCCCAGCTGGCTCCGGTCAAGTGGCTGCCATTGGATTCTGGAGGCCTAGTGAGCCCCTGAGTGAGTCTTCCCGAGGCTGTGACCGAAGGACACAACATGAAACCCAACCAGGCTCCCTCCCAATGCCCCTTGCTGCCCCTCCTCAAAGCCCCACCTCCCGGAAGCTGAGTTTCTCCCCTTAGGGCTCGGGGCTCACCCTGGGCTCTCTCTTCTCCTCTTGGTCTCCCATCACCCTTCCCAGGCCTGGTAGCCAAGCAACAGATCCTTTCTCCTTAAAAGGTTATGTTTTCTCTGGTCATTGTCTCCCTCCACTTTGTGAATCACGCTCCCTTCCCTCTGCCTTGTGTCTTTAGCATGAGTAACAGGACGAAGGACGTTGAGTTTTTGAGAGGCTCGATCCGTTGGGCTTGCAACGGCACCCTGCGGCCCTTCCTTCCAGCCCCAGCCTCCGAGGCCCCAGCCCAGCTCCGATGCTCCTGACCTCACCCAGCCTCCTCCTACTTTCCTGAACTTGCTGCTGTGTTTGCTTCTGCTCAGGGCCTTTGCACCTCTGTCCCCTCTGTCGGGAGCGAGTCCTTGGACACTTTGTTGGCTGCTGCTGTCTTCTCGAAGAGATGTCAGCTCAGCCATCACCGCTGGAGGGGACTTCCTTGACTGCCACACCTCATGTCATCAGTTTCCACTCAATATCTGCCGCTTCCTTTCTAGCACCACTTCCTGCCTGAGTTATATTGTTTATTTGTGATGGTTTATTTGCTTTTTCTGCTGTTGCCTAACCCTCCCCCATGCTGAGACCTGCCGGTTTATTATGATGATGTCTTCAGCACTTAATAAAGAGCCATTCACAGAATCAGAGAAGGACACTAGGGACATTGAGGTGAAGGCAGGCTGGCTCGATGGGAATTCCTCGTGCTGTGGGCCTTGCCAGCTCACAGGTGCATTCTGTGTCCAGCTCAGCAGACAAACTCAGGATCCATGTGAAAGGGGGTCTGCCTGGTCCACAGCATCCTCTGAGGCCCTGGGCTGCGGCTGGCCAGTCTGCTCGGAGTAGGGCGTGTGAGCATGCTTCTCGGGGGTTGACACCTTCGCCTTGTCGCCAGGTCTTAAAGACTGGCATAGAAGTTGTTTGGAAAACACCACTCACTCAGCAGCACTCTTCCGGGTATGGGCTGCTGGGATCTTCCTTGCTGGGTAATGGCAGCAAATTACCAAAGGCTTCCCATCTCACCCTCTTCCAGGATGCCAGGTAAGAGATGGACGGGTGGGCAGTTTCCGACCTGTTTTGGAAAGAAAGGGGCAGCAAATCTGGGGCTAAGTCCACTTGCCCCCCAGACACAGTGCACAAGAATGGCAGGAAAGGGGCTGTGCAGACAGTGGGGCCACCTCTGCTGTTCCTGTCCCGACAAGGGGTCTGGAGGGACAGAGGCTCCCAGTGCTTGGACCTGGGCCTGACTGTGGCTCTGTTTACCAATAAGCAGGAAGAGCCTATTGTACTCAGGGCTCAAGAAGTGGAAAAAGTCAGTGAATAGGAGCCCAGGAGCCAAAAACTGGGGCCCAGAGATAATAGGTAGGAAGGGAGTGGGTGTGGGAACGGAGTCTGCACGGAGAGGCTTGGAGGAGAAACCCAGGTGGTAGGTGGCACCAGTGGGGGCATTAGGAAAGTCAGGCTAGGAGAAGGGGCCGTCTAGGGTCAGACTGGGGCGGGCCTGGCAGTGTTCGTTGGGTGTGCTCTGAGCAAAGTTCCCATGGAGAGCAGGAGAAGAGACATGATTCAGCATGTGTCAGACACCCCGATCCAGCCGGGATGCCAAGTTGGAAATTCCATTCTGCCTCGCACTTGCTGTGTGACCTTAGGCCTGGAGCTGAACGCCTCTGAGTCCTTGTATGGAATCAGGGCAGGGCTTACCTCATTGGATAGATGATATACATAATGCCCCGAGCTAGCCTGGGCCTGGCACAGTGTCTCATCCATGGCGGCCGAGTCGCTTTCTACAGCCTGGGCCTTGGGCCCTGGCTTAAAGCAGAGAGGAAATCTCCATGTGCACTGGACAAAGGCCTGCCAGCACACGGGGACTGAGGGGCCGACGGACTCTCACCAGCTTCCTGTCTTTCTTCTCCTGCTGTCACAGCTGCAGGGCAGATGTACCGCGGATCCTCAGACTTCCTGATTGGCCTGTTCAGAGGGGTAGCACTTATACTAACAAAGGTGATTTCATCTCAGTATGCAGCAGATCCTAAGACTTGAGCCAGAAAGAGTCGATTTCTTCTCCTTTGCAGGGTGCCTCACCTCTGCATAACAGCTTGACCCATCTCTTCTGTAGAGCTTTCCCAGCATTGAGGCCATTTGTGTCTTTTCAGGGTGACCAGGGACCTCATGTACCCCAGAAGTCACCTCTTTCTGCCTGTCTGTCCACCCGTCCATCTCTTACCTGGCTGCCTCCTGGACTTCCCCTTTGCCTGTCCCCAGGACACTGACCTTCGAGGGGTTTATTTCTTAGATTCCCCAAGAGAGACACTGCTGGTCTTGCAGGTGCAGGCTCCAGAGCCTGCCCCGGGCTCTGCAGGGCAGGAGCCCCTCTTTAGAGACTGCAAGTCATAATCCCTGAGGGGTACGGCATATGGCAATGTGCCATCCAATCTGCGGGGACCCCGGTGTCAGGATGCTCAGCATGCTTGTGAACGGCTTGGATCGTGCCATCTTGTGGATCCGAGATCAGGCGAGAGGGCCCCATACAGTATGGGAAGCTGGCACGGGGCTGGCTGTGTGCTCAGTGTAGTCTCTGCTCTCCCTTCCTGCTGCTCTGCTCACCATCAGATACTTCTGTGTCCTTACGGGCCTCGCCCGGGGAAGGGTAGTAGGAGGCTTGGATCTTTCTTCTCAAACTAAAATATGTTGCAGGGATGGGCACCGGGTACCTGGGGCTGGGATATGCTTTGTGCTTCAGAATGGATGGAGGGAGCCCCACCAGGAGGCTGGAGGATGGCGGCAGGTGATCTGCCGTGTTCCCCTGAAGGAAGGCCAGGCGGGGTGCCCTGCACTGTTCTTTCTCTTGCCCCCCTTCCTCTCCAGTGCCCACAGCCCGAAGCCTCCAGGCCCCTCTTGAGCCTGGACTGAGCCATACTCGGAGGAAAGGACTGAAGACAGGGCTGCATGCTGGTGTGAGGGGAGGCTTGAGCTGTTCGCTCCAGCTCCTGGGCCTGGAAGGGGACTGTGGGAAGGTCACCGGGCCCAAGGGGAGATATCTGTGTGCAGGTCCCCTGCATGCCTGGAGGGGCTGCATGGGCTGGACTGGCCAAGGCAGAGGTCTGCATCTGAGGGAGGAGGGAGGCAGCTGATTTTTTGCCACCTGGTCAGAGCATGCATGGAATGTAAACAAGCGTCTTTCCTCCATACAGAGATCCCAGCCAGGCTGCGTGACTGCAGGCGGGAGCAAGGCTCCTGAGAGATGACTGCAGGAGACAAGTCTGCTGGCTGGCCCGGCAGAGACAGAGACGACCTTGAGAGAGGAGAGGCAGAACCAGCGGGTGTCTAGGGGGAAGAGGGTGGGGCGTGAATGAGGAGGAGGAGAGAGGATCTAGACCAAGAGGGGCTGCCTCTCCTGTCTCCCTCTCGGCCAGAGAAGAGAAGGACACAGCGGGGGCGTTAGGATGGGGAGGGATGGGGACAGCACGTCCTTGAGCCCCGGGTTTCCCTGGGCTGAGATCCCTGTCACTCATGTGCTCCCTGAGACACAGGCCCTGCTTCTTTTCCAGCTTGGGAGATGTCCTTCCCAGTCCTTGCTTTTCAAAGTGTTTTTGGGAGCTGGGATGTAGCTTAGTGGTACAGCCCTGTGTAGTACATGCAAGGCCTTGAGTTCCACCCCTGGCACTGCAACAAAACACCAAATACATACATACATATGTCATACATGCATACATATATACATACATAGGTGAGAGTCCTCATCTCTGGCTCTAGGCTCTGGAGGTGGGAATTCCCATGCGTCTTACAGGAATTCCCCACAAGGACTCCCTGCCACACACAAACCCTCCTCGTCTTGTTTTTGTGAATTTTGCCATCTCTTTTCTGGACAAGCAGGTGGCCTCCCATTTTCTGTCTATAAAGTAAGGATGACAACTCCACGTGCAATACTTGGGACCGTGGAATTGGATTCCATAAGAAAAAGGATTTTTAAAGTACAACTTAAAAGAGATTACTGTTCCCAGCAGGAGACTAAAGGGGAAAGGAAGCAGAAAGGATGTCCGCAAGGGAGGTGGGGAAGAAATGTCCGGGCCCCAGGCAGATTTGGCTCCAGATTCAACATCTGGCGAAGTGGTAGACTCACTTTTCTCTGTTGTACAGAAGAGGGGCTCCAGTCTCTCCCCTCTGTCTCCTTCTTAGACACTCCCAGCAGGGAGGGTAGCCTTACTGGGGTGCTGCTGAGAGGTAGGGGGCTCCACTCTCTGCAGGGCTGGTGGCCGGGCCCTCGGGCCAGATGCAGGGGTGGATGACTACTGACTGGTCTGACGACCTGGATGAGTATAACCCTGGGAGGAGGTGGTGTCTTGGGCAGACATGGACGGCAGGCTGGCACGGCCAGCGAGACACTCCGGCTGGCTGCCACACTCCCTGTCTTGGGCTCCATTCTGTTATCTCCCAGGCCTGGCTGGCACCCATCCTCCTGGCTAGTGCCACCGTGTTCTTCATCCTGCAGTGCAGGAGGTCCCTGCTCACCCTGCGGTCTCCCACCCTGCCTCCTTCAGCCCAGCAGGGACAGGATATAGTGATTGATCCCACTCCTCCCTTGGGGCAAGGGACAGAGGCTTGGGCAGAATGTCTTGGGGGGGTCAGCCAGCAGGGGCATTCTTTCTGTCCCTCAGCTTCCCCAGTCAAAACTAAGGGATGAGTCTGGAGATGGCTGTGGAGGGAGGTGGGGCCTTGGGGGAAGTCCTGCAAGTGCTCAGGGGTGCAGGGAAGGGGACAAAGGCTGGGGAATTGCTGTTCCGTCCTCGTGCGCTCAGGCAGGACTCGATCGCTCACTGTCTGTACAGATTCACCGTGGACAGCTGGAGATGATGTGGCTTCTAGTGCCTAGGAGGTCAGCTCTGGAAAACTCTGTGTGTGTGTGTGAGTGTGAATGTGTGTGTGTGTGTGTAAGTGCCGCAGGGGGGTGAGTGTCTTTCAATCCAGGGTTTTTTTGTGGTACTGGGGATTGAACTCTGGGCCCTTGTGCTTCTAAGGCAGGCATGGTACCATCTGAGCTAAATCCCCAGCTAATCCAGGATGTTCTTGATGTGGGAGATCTTGAGTCTTTCAGCTGTTGCGTGCTAGGTTTTTTTATAACCCTGTAGGATATGGAAGGGAACATGGGATATGGAAGAGGGTAGGAAGGGTGGGAGGAGAGAAAGAGAGACAGAGAGAAACTCACAGAGCTGGACCCACACATACACAGAGAGCTGGACCCACACAGAGGGACCCTCACACACACACACACACACACACACTCAGGAGAGCTCTAGTGCTGAAAAGTCGAAGGGCAGGAAGCTTACCGCCTTCCCAGCCACCCCATGGAGTGAGGTGTGCTGCCCTGTCTCTAGAAGAGACAGAGCCAGAGACTCACTCGTGTCACGTGCTCCCTGCTGCTACATTTGGGGCCTGTCAGTCGGTCGTTTGAGCCGGGTAAGTGATTCATCTCTTCTAGTTCTGGATTTCTTCATCTGAGGAATGAATAATAACTCCTGACTTGCCAGCTTACACGCTGTCATGAGGACCCAAAGTGCTCAGGGAGGTGCTAGACAGGTGGGGGAGCAGATCGATGGGTTCCCTTCGATGCGGGCCCCAGGAAACACCTGTCCCTCCAGACTCAAGGGCCACCTGGGACCTTGAGGGGTTGCCTTGGCAACCAAGGCTTGACTAGCTCCTACTCTTTTGGTTTCAGTTTAAATGCCAATTACAAAGAGGTCTCCCAGACCCTAGGATACAGCCCCCTCTTGTAAACCCCAGTAATATTCTGTGTGTTCCCTTTATCACGCTTATTAGGAATCAAACAGCATGGTTATTAGTGTTAACCATTTGTTTAACACATGTCCTCAGCTCTAGAGTAGAAGCTCCAGGAGGCAAAGGAGTGTGTCTGCTGCACACTGTCTGGTCACCCAAATGTGACACTGCTTGGCATATGGCAGAAAACCCCTGCTGCATGAGTGAAGGCACTACCTGCTGCCACCAACCATCTTGCTTCCCTTGCCTCATGCCTCATCTGTCCTTTATCATTCAAAGAACAAGTAGCTGGACTGTGGTTGCTTTTCTTCCTAACTACCCTGCAGAGCAGGCCCTGCCCAGCACCCAGAAACACTGCAGGTAATTGCTGTATTTATTTATTCTCTTTGCCCAAGGCTGCCCTCTGCTGGTTGAGCATTGCAGGATAGACTGGGAAGGACTCAAACCCCAGGGGCCGGGCCTGAGGAGAGGTCAGTGCACGTGAAGGGCGTCCAGGAAAAGAGTCAGGCACGTTCTCCATCCTTCTGGATGGCTTCTCCCAATCCCACAGCTACCAGCCGAGGAAGAGTAAGACATTAAGGAGTTTCTACTCACCCCAGACGGACAGGATGGGGTAGAGAAAGGCTACTTAAAATAGCTCTTTGGTCTCCGCCATGGTATGCTGGAGAGATTTTAACAGCCAGCCCTCAGATCCCAAAATCCAAACCTGGTTCGTAGCACGTATGGACTCCATGGTGTAAATCTCCCACTGTGGCCAATTGCAAATCACCAATGTTTTGTTATTGAACAAGAACAGGGAAGAGGTACGAGGCAGCAAACCACTAGATTGATCTCCACCACGCAGGAACCATGGACATAAATAACTTTAGCAGCATATTCAGTAGTAAAAGATAGTAAGATAATTGGGACGTGATGAGTTTTGAGTATTTATTACGTTTGTCTTCAATATGTTTAACTGAGGTTATATAACTTACTTTTCTATGATGGCTGTGTTTAACAACTGACTTGCAGGATTCTAGAAAATTTAATCATCAGTTCTTGCAAGCCCCATAGCTGGTGACAGCTGGTTCCAGAGCACCGCTGCTGCTCCTTCTCTCCTGCCACCTCTCCACCCTCTGCCTCCTCTTTCCCTCCTCATTCATGGCTTTCCTGGCGTTCTGTGTGGGCAGGCGGGATGGGGAATATGGACTTTGCAGTGTGTGTGTGTGTGTTGCACGCACACACGCATGGGCAGGGGCTGAGGTGGTGATTTTTGCACTGGAACACGAGGCTGTCTAGTGCTGTTTAGACTTGGGGGACGGAGCACCGGGTGCCCCGTGTGGGCTCTACCTGGGAGGAGGGGTGAAGATGGTGGGGCTAGGTGAAGCGGCCTGTGGGGAGCCGGGGAAGGCAGAAGTAGGCTCCGGGGAAGAGGCTGAGGTTGATGGGGTTGCCGTCCAGGCGGATGTCTTCCAGCCCCCTGCGGATGTGTCTGTGCTCCTCGGGGTCGCAGAAAGCATCCCTCGCCAGGGTCTCTATCACGTTATTCTGCAGAGCACAGGCTGCAGGTGAGTCCCTGCTCAAGCTCCTCTCTCTTAAAGCTCACATCAGCCATTCTCAGCTCTACCTTCCCTGGGCATCTAGGGAAACTGAAGCACAGAATGTTGAGGCCACATGAGGAGTGAGGTGAGAATGAAAGGAGGGATTAAGTGGGGTGAAGGGAAGAAGGAGATAGAGGAAACAGAGGCACTGACAGTAAGAGAAGAGACAGAAGGTGAGAAAGGGGAAAGGAAAAGCAGGTGGGCGATATGAAATAAAGATGCGGATGGAGAGAAAGTGTTTTATAAAAGAAGAAATGGAGAGCTGGGCATGGCGGCCATGCTTGTAATCCCAGCACTCTGGGAGACTGAGGCAAGAGGATCACAAGATCTAGGCCTGGCCTGGAAATTTAGTGACTTAGTGAGACTGTTGCAAAAATTAAAAGGAAGATGGGCTGGGGATAAGGCCCAGTGTGAAGGTCCTGGGTTCAAGTCCCACTTCTGTAAGAAAGGAGGGGGCTGGCAGAGGGGAGAAGAAATGATGAAAATTAAACAGGGCCCATGGACAGTTGTCAGTAATCCCCAGCTGCCAGGTCCTCAACCCATTCACCCCAAGTGCTGCCCTCCTATCCTCCCCCCAACTTCCCTTGCCCTGCAGAGCCTTTACCTGCAGATGTAGCGAGCAGAGGCTGAGGGGCAGAGGACCAGGGATGGAATCCAGCAGGTTGTCTGCCAGGTAGAGGAACTGCAGCTTCCCCAGGGCCTGGGGGACACAGATAGCATGGGAGGCCAGAGGCCTTGCTGGGCCTGGCAGTGGGGAGGTGCTGCTGGGCCCAGGTCAGGGACTCCCTTTGTTCACTTAGCCGTAGCCGTGTGCCCGACTGTGCTGGGTGCTGGGCTTGGGGCTGCTTAGTTCTTTTTTTTTTTTTTTTAAAGGTTTTTTGAGACAGGGTCTCGCTTTGTGGTTCAGGCTGGCCCTGAGCTCAGCCTCAAACTCACATCACAGCAATCCTCCTGCCTCTGCCTCCCGAGTGCTGGGATTACAGGCGTGAGCCACCACGCCCAGCACTGGTATGTGGTACTGGTTGCCGCTGGGGTGAGTCTCCATGCCCAGTATTGTTATGTGGTTACCGGGGATTGAACCCGGGTCCTTGCGCTTGCAAGACAGGTGCTGGAACCACTGAGCTATATCCCCGGCCCCAGGGGCTGCTTAGTTCTTTAAGAAGCCAGCAGACATCAGTGATGGTAGGAGCAGGGCTGTGCCTCTGAGGCAGGGAAGGAGGATCAGGAGACTTTTCTGCTCGGCCTCACTTCTCTGCTATCAGAGGAGTCTGCCCGTGCAGACCTGCAGCAGGCATGGGCGTGCTCAAGCCAGGGGGACGAGAGTGCCAAAGTACATGGAGGCGGCTTGTGCCTGAGGGTAACAGCACTGTCAGAACCAGGAAGGGCTCATAGGAGCAGGACCTGGGAGGGAGGAGCCTCTGGGGGCCCGGAGAGTGGTGAAGAATAATAGTTCCCATTTATGGAGCATCTGCTAACTGTTTGTCACCTTTCTGTGCTCTTGGTAAATGCTGTTCTATTGAATCCCACAGCAAAGGTGTCAAATAAGAATCACTGTCCTGGGCCAGGGATTTAGCTCAGTGGTTCTGGTGCCTGCCTTGCCAGTACAAGGGCCGGGGTTCGATACCCAGTATCCACATCCAACAATGCTGGGGATGGAGTTTCAAGCCTAATAGCAATCAGAACCACATACCACAGTGCTAGGCATGGTGGCTCATGCCTGTAACCCCAGCACTTGGGAGGCAGAGGCAGGAGGATCGCTGTGAGTTTGAGGCTGAGCTAAGGGCCAGCCTGAACTACAAAAGCGAAACCCTGTCTCAAAAAGAAAAAAAAGAATCACTGTCCTCAATTTGCAGGTGAGGAAACAAGATCAGTGGGTGAAGTGACTCACCCGAGAGCCCAGGTTCTTCTGGCTCCAAAGCCCCTGACCCCTGGGCTGAGAAACAGTCTTGAGACAGGGCAGAGCGATGCCTCTGACCATGGAGACAGCTGGGCCTTGCTAGGGCTGGGGGAGGAGGGGAGCTCTGGATCAGGCGAACCCAACCATGACCGTGTGCCTTCAGCCTGCTTCAAAAAGCAGCTCTGGCTCTGGCCAGGTGTGATCTCAGCTCCTCTGAAGGCTGAGGCAGGAAGATTGCAAGTTCAAGGCCAGCCTGGGTGATAGAATGAGACACTGTCTCAAAACAAACTGAAAGAAGTGAGTGGGGTGTGGAGGGGTTGGGGAGATAGCTTGGCACTTCTTGGGGTCAATCCCCAGTAGTAAAAAGAAGGTTTGACTTGATTTGATGTTTCTAAGTGGGGTTAGTTTGTGAAAAGTTTACTGTAGTCATGCTCTGCTTAACGATGGGCATGTGTTCTGGGAAATATGTCATTAGGACGTTTCTTCACTAAGAGAATGGCAGTGTCATAGGCAATGTAATCTTTTCTTTTTTTTTTCTGAGACAAGGTCTCGCTTTGTAGTTCAGGCTAGTCCTGAACTCAGCCTCAAACCCACAGCAGTCCTCCTGCCTCTGCCTCCCAAGCACTGGCATTACAGGTGTGAGCCACCATGCCTGGCACTGTGGTGTGTGGTGCTGATTGCTGGTGGGCATGAGTCTCCACACTCAGCATTGTTGTATGTGGTTACCAGGGATCGAACCTGGGCCTGGCACAAGGCAAGCGCCAGAACCACTGAGCTAATTCCCTGGCCCCAGGCAATGTAATCTTAAGGGCCTCCATCATATATGTCATCCAGGGCTGATGGAGAAGTCGTGAGCTGTGTGCCTGCACTTCAGAAAGTGGCAGGCAGCACCTGAAGGGAGGAGATCAGGTCTCTGACAGCCATTCCTAACGGTGCTGCCAGCACCCGGGGAGGAAGAGCGGTCAGTCTTGCCCACGTTGCTTCGCTCGCTCAGCAGACCTGCGCTCAGGCTCTTCTCACCCTCTGGAGCGGGCAGCCCAGGGGGCCATGTTTGTGCCTAGGATTTAGCTCTTTCCATGAAACTGGCCGCCAGTGACCCATCAACCTGTCTCTCTTGAGAATGACAGATGTTAGGGTTACAGCCTGCCAGCCACGCCACGGGCAAGCCGGAGCTCTCAGGGAGCAGAACCTGCGAATAGCCCAAGGATGCCGGAGTGGGGCGGGGTGAGCTGGCAAAGAAGGTGCTGGAAAGAAGCCAAGATGAGGGACTTGAGGTCCACAGAGGAAGAGGGAGGCTGCTGGGGCAGCACGCTGGAAAAAATCCTCTTCCTGAGCCAGAGAGTTTATTCCAACCCAGAGAACCATTACTAAGCAACACTCGGAAAAGGGAGAAAAATCTGGACATGGGCTTTTATACCGCAGAACAAGGATGGGGCAGGGAAGCCTGCAGATACTGAGGGGCGGGGCCATGGCAAGCTCAGACTCCACTCACCCTGAAAGCCCCAGGCTGAATCCCTGAGCTCCGGAGCCGGTTCAGGCGGACATCCAGGAGCTCAAGGCCAGGGGGCAGTACTGGCAGAGCTGCCAGCTGGTTCTCCGACAGGATCAGATCCTGCAGAACCGGCAGCAGGTGGAGAGCGTCGTTATCGATGGAGGAGATGAAGTTGCTGGAGAGGTCAATCCTCTTCAGTTTGGCTGAGGGACAGGGGAGGGTGAGAGTGGCCAGTGAAGTCTTTCCTGGCCCCCACTGGGGCTGTCCCCACCCCTATTCCATCCCTCAGTACTGGGGAATTTTAACCCGTCTCCACCGATACTGGGTCTAAACTGAGGAGTTAACAGTCTAAATCTAGTCTCCTAGGAAAAGCCCTCAGAATGCTCAGTACTTGCCAATGGAGTTTTGGGCTGGGTTGTGGGTGCTTATCTTGCACCTACTTGGAGGAAATCTCTGGCAGGCAAGAGTTCAAAAGCCCAGGAACCCCTGGACACTCCCTCGCCCGTTGGTTTGCTGAGAGCAGCAAAGCCCAGAAAGCTGTGGGTAATTACTGGTGGAGGCTGGAGGAGGGCCCAGGGCTGCTGTCTAAATCGGTGGCACAACCGGCCAACTGTAAACACAGCATCGGAGCCCGCAGGTACATTTAGGACGATCGCGTGCAGGGGTCAACAGCCATACTGAAAATTTTAGCTTGATTCCCTTTCCCTTTTCCAATGCTTTGGGAAAAAACAGACCACTTCCCCTACTAAACGTTTCAAGAGAAGGAAGTAGAAGGACTTGGGGGCTCTATCCCCTCTGGACAGACAGAGCTAACAGGGAGCTGACTTTGGTCACCCCACTGCTGGGCCCCCCACCTACTCAGCCCTCTGAAGTCTCTGGCCCTGACCCGGCGAATGCGGTTGAAGCGGGCGTACAGGTAGATGGTCATCCGGGGAAGAGGAGGGATGTCTGCCAGGTCGGCGTCGTCGCAGTACACAGACGACCCGAGGCACACGCAGACCAGGCAGGTGGGCAGGCCTAATGGGCGGGAGACACAACAGAAGGAGAGCTGGTGAGGGTCCCTCATCCCAGGGTGGACCTGAGCTGTGGTCACCTGTGTCCTCTTCATGGCCTGGAGGATGTGGCCCAGAGCCGATTGGCTGCCCTGGGATGACCCTCCCTCTGAGCCCCAAGAGGATCAGTTTCACCCTGAGTATTTGGGAGGCTTTCCTGAGTCTTCTGGGCATTTCCAGAACTTCAGATATTGGTCTCTTTTCCATGGGCTCCTCTGTGGTCCAAAAAAATACAGTGAGGGTGAAATAAAGCCAGAACAGAGAGTCATAGCCAGGGGTGGCTCTGCCAACTGCCTCGGGGACGGGGGTCGGATGTGGTCTGTGGCTCCTGAGAAGCGTAACAGAGCCACAGTAGAGGACAGAGGGCCTACCCAGTACCCACGCCCCTTGTCACAGTGTTGGCGCCCAGCCTTTATTGGGAAACAGCATCGTCTGTTTTCAGCCTGTGGCCTCAACCCTGCAGCCTGCAGTCATGAGACAGAGAGAGGCCAGGCCACTGGCGGGGGCTGGCTGTGAAAGGCTGGGGGTGCTTCGCTGGCTCATGGAGATGAGCGGTACAGGGCCTGTCTGTGACTTGTACTCGGAGGGGCCAGGATTACTGAGCGCCCAGTGTTTGCCCTGCTCTGGGAAGTACATGAGTGTCAGTGACGCTGCTCCTGTCCACCAGCACTGACCTGCAGGAGCTGTGTGTGGGGGGGCCCCATCTTGTCCATAGGCCCCACAGGCAGGCCCAGCAAGGCCCTTTATGGTCTCTTCCAGTCTGAGACTCACTTTGAGGTGAATAGGTACCCCGGGAGGATGCCCCGGGTGCTGAAAGCTGTGTGATGGCTTCATCTGCCCCACGCCAAGTGACAGCACAAAGTTATGTATTCTTCTCTACAGGCTTTTAATTGTCTCTAATCTAATTACCACTCAACCTGCTTCCCGAGTGATGCTGTTAATTAAGGGACGGTGGCTTTGCTGAGGCATAAGGGATTTCTTGCATCGCTTTGCTTCATATCCAATTTGTGCAGGCATGGAGAAGGATTGGGGGAGCCAGCCTTGCCTCTGGGGCTCTTGTTCTCTGTCCTCACTGTGACTCTCCATTCCTCTCCCCTCTGGTAAAGGCCAGACCTTTAGGCATGGCCTTAGGCATGTCCACGTTTCACTTTGGGAAGCCCTGGTTCTGAATTGTGGTTTCTTCGCCTATGACCAATGAATATTGTGACCATTTGACTGGGTACTTACCTTGGCTGGTTGGGGAATCCAATAAGCCTGGCATAGCTGGCAAAGTAGGCCTGGTCATTGTGGGATTGGATGATGGTGTTCTTATAGCTACAGTGTTCTGGGTGGGACCGATCCTGACTGCAGGAGCTGGCCTGGTCACTCCAACCTGGGGAGAGCACACAGTAGATCCCTGAGAAGGACTTAACTTTGGCTTCTGGAAACCTTGGTGGCCAATTGTAAACTTGCAGAGTTACTGTAGGGAGTAAGAGAGGAAGAGCGAAGAGCGAAAATCCTAAGTGAGTCAGGTCCAGCATCTTTGTTACACAGAAAAGGAAACTGAAGCCCAGAAAGGGGAGAGTTGAGGGTCCAGGAGCAAGGGGATGGCGAGGTAGAGCTCAAACCTGTTCTCAGGAGCTCCCGGGCTGGAGCTGTCCCTGTCCTCCGCCCTGACCCAGCTCATCCTGCACACGGGCAGAGGCTGCCAAGGAGCATCAGCTGGAGGTCAGTGTAAGGAAGGGGACAGTGCCTGGGTGGCGTTTCTTTTCCTAGGCAGAATGTGAGGCCTGGCTGACCCTCACCCCAGTGCTCCCTGGCTCACGATGCCGCTTGGTGGCACATGGAGGGACTTGGGGGAGTTCTACCAAGTTTGCCACAAAGTGTAGATCCGTGTCCTCTTTCTCAGTTTCAGGTAAGGGACAAGTTCCCGTGCAAGAATAGAAACGAGAATTTGCACTCGAGAGAGAGCTGGAGGCCTGAGACCCGCAGTCCAGGGCAGGTGCAAAGGGACCTACTTGGCCCTGTTTCTCAAAGCATGTGCAGTCAGTAGGCCATGACCCTCACCTCAGGAAGCTGGTCCCCGTGGTCTGAGAGCACCTCATGATTTCTCAGGTTAGTGCCATCTCTGGAGTCCAGGCTCAGGGCGTAGTTCTCCTCCTGCAGGACCCCGTACGCATCGCCTTCGCCTAGACTCGGCCCGTTCCTCTGCATCTCCTCTGGGATGGAAGCTGGGCCTGCTGCTCGCAGCAGGAGGCTCAGCACACTCAGGCAAGCCGAGAGCCTCATGGGGGCCTGGGGTGCGGCTGGGCATGGGCAGGAGGAAGGGCAGCTGTCTGAACTCTCTCAAGCTTTGTGGGAACAGCTTTCAAACTTACCCTGCTTGCCACCCGCGCCCTGGTACAGTCTTGCCGTTCTTCACACGTGCTCTCTCAGAGCCTCCACCCTATCCACAGGCTCCCTAGAAGCCAGCTCTGTGCCCAGCGGCATCTCCAGCCGCTGCTCCCGTGGCACCTGACGCTGGTGTCCACTCCACAGTGCGTGCAGACACCTGGCCTAGCCTGCTGCTCATCAAACACTTAAGGGATGGACCTGCCTCTGGGAGGACAGAGTAGGGTAGGGTAGGGTAGAGAAGGGTAGGGTAGCCCCCTTCTCAGCAATGCCACTCCATCTGGAGACGGCTTACAATCTGACAGGCTGCAGAAAAAAGAAAACAGCTTCTTAAAGTAGACTTGGCATTGCAGACTTTTAGAAACAGATGACTATGGAAAAAAGAGACCTCTTTGCATGTAGTCACAGCAGTATCCCTAGACACATGTAAATCTGTGCGTGTGTGTGTGTGTGTATATGTGTGTGTGTGCGTGCGCATACTGGTGACCACGCCTGTCTGTAGTATGTGTGAGGAGGTTCATGCAGTTCCCCATCTGCACACACGGATGGAAAGACGTGTGTGAGGTCGTTGTTAAGCGTGTCCACAGGCACAGCCAGCCCACGCTGATGCTTCCCTTCCCAAAGCGAGCTGTACCCGGTGCTAGTCAGGCTTCCCCCTTACTTTTTACCTGTGTCCAGGATGAAGCCCCTGGCAACAGCAGAAGTCTCTTCACCTCATCTCCTTTCCCTGCCATTTACAGGATCCTTAATCATTTGCCTATCACTGGGCCTACGGCCTCCAGCCCTGCACCTTACCTTTAGATCCTTTGGCTCTCAAGTCGAGCTCAACAGCTCCTAGGGAGGCAGGGACTCTGATGGGCCGACTGGTTGCACAGAGGCCTGGCCGCTGGCCGGAGGATGGAAGAAAAGCTAGACTGACCGTCCAAGCAGATCTGTCGCTCTTTCTGACCCTGCTGTCTCCCATTGGCGATCCTCAGGGGGTCTGCCTTCACATTCCTCTGCTTGATGAACTGGAAGTCTTCCTCCCTCCTAGCGCCGCCAGGCCCTTCCCTTACTCTGGGCCCACCCTCTGGTAACAAGGCCAGGTCTTTGGGAGGCAAGAGCGAGAGCCCTCACCCTCTGATTCCGAGCTCCGGGAAGGGTGTGTGAGGGCAGGGAGACAGGGCGACAGCGCTCTTCCGCTGTTTTCCTTTGCCCTAGAATGACAGTGCTTCAGTTCATAGGAGGAACTCGGAGATCCAGCAGGCTGAATGGAGGCACCAGCCAGCCCCACTACCCCCAGCCCCTGAACGGAAATGAACTGAACAAAGTCGCCAGAGGGAGGGTTTGAAGGTACAGGTGATGCACAGAGAAGGTGAAGGGGGCGGGGGTAGGAATCCAAAACCAAATTCACAGCAATGACCAGAACAGGAAGTGGGAAATCCTCCAGACCTGGCTGTGTGGCTGTGTGGCTGTGTGGCTGGGTGCTAGGAAGCACTTCCAGGTCAAGGGCCCTGTGCAGCAGCGTGGGGGCCAGGGAGATGATTTACTGGAGAGACACTGCTTTCCTGGGTGCCAGCTGGGCTGAGGGCGTGCAAGACCCAACTGTCCCCAGTTCTGACAGCCTGCACTCTCCTCTTTAGCCAAGTTCTTCAGCAATGCTCCTGCTCTCCATTTCTTTCCACTGTCTACATCCTGAATTCCGCTGTGAGGCCACCAAGGCCCTGATGGTACAGAGGAGGAAACCGAGGCCCAGAAAGGCCCAGAGAGCAAGCAGGTCTTGCTCGAGGCCACACAGACCAAGATCAATTCCTCGATTTCCAGAGTCTTGGGCCAGAGTTTCCATGATTCCTTCAATCCCCTTGTTCCCACCTCCTCCTAGGTGTTCTGAGACTGCAGTCTTGGTCCTGGGGAACAGGCGGCCTTGGCAGAGCTCAGCTTGTGCCTAGGGAACTCAGCAGTTCCCTAGGGGCACCAGCTGCTGGGGGGTCAGGCATGAGCACTGCGCCTTCCTGTGCCCTGGTTATCACCATCTGGGGAGCTCGGCTCTCAGGGGCCCTGCTGGCCCGGAGGGGACCAGGAACCAGGAGGCGCCCAGGAGGCAGATGGCCTGTTTGCAGGCTGCTCTCCTGAGTGTCCGCCCCCGCAGCCAGGCCTTGCAGCCAGGCCCAGGCCGCTTATTCCTGTGAGGAATGCAAATCCAACTGCTCATCCATTCTCACTGCCACCTGCCTCCACCATCCGTCTCTGCACAGTGACAGCCGCGTGCTCCGCTCTGCCTGCTGCACTGTGTACTCCCTGCCCTGCCACAGCCCTCCTGCCCCTTTGTCCTCACAGCCAGCCTGAGTCCATCCCTGAGCCTGGCCTCCCCTCCTCCACTGCTGCGGGGAGCCACCCTGGGGGCAG
Source organism: Petromus typicus (assembly GCA_004026965.1). Lineage (NCBI taxonomy): Eukaryota > Metazoa > Chordata > Mammalia > Rodentia > Petromuridae > Petromus > Petromus typicus. The sequence goes on from PVIR01021927.1 coordinate 27,763, forward strand.
ACCCTCTCCCGGCTTCTGTTTTTGTTTTCGCCAGCTCACTGGCTGCAGGCTCTCGTTCCCATGGATTTCAGGGCAAATCCGTGTGGACGTGCGTGACCTGTGTGGGAACCGGCCAGCTGCACACTGTTCCTGGCAGCCCCTGAGAGCCTGGTGAGGGGGGGTGGAGGTGTGTGCCGGAGGGAGGTCGTCCTAATCCTTTTCTCATTAGGGGAGGCACAAAGCGTGCTGATGGAATGGTCGTGGCAAGTGGTGTGGACGGAGTCTGCCTGGCTGACCCTATTTCTGCCCCAGTTGTGAGCAGGGAGAGGGGCAGGGGTGGACATTTGGGGAGCCATCCTGTGATTTGGATGGCAGTGTATCTTCCCTGCTGAGGGCTGGGGGCACGTGACTCTAAGACGAGCCCCCATGGGAAGGCCCCGGCTGCATTCCCACCTCTTTCCTCCTGCTGTTTCCCCTCCTGGTCCTGCATGCTTTCTCTTCTTTAGTTGAGCAAGGCTCGATTCATCCAACTCAAGCGACGGGAGCCTTTCCAATTGTCCCTTTCTCTATGCTGTTTGTACAACACAGCGTGATTATGAATACTTAAGACAGAACCGTAAACTTGTGGATTTTTTCCACTTTACCAAGTTGTGAATTCCTCAAGGGTGTGGGGTATGTTATCCAACCTTGAATTCTTGGCTGGGAGCATGGCCTGTGGTCAGTGACCTCAGAAGCCTGCCACGGGGGATGCTGCAGGTGTTTGGTGGGGGTGGGATTTGAGGTTATCAGGGGCTAGTTTCCATCCTACAGAAGGTTCAGGGCTAGAAGAAGCCTGGGTCCTTTTGAGTGTAGGGCCTGGGGCCCCTGTTCTCACCTTTTTTGACCTTCTGCGTTCCCTATAGACCATTCCAGGCAACCAGCTCTCTGTCTGCACCCCAACCTGGTTCTCCCAGGTTCATGTGAACGATGCCCCCTGATCAGTCTGAGTTACGGGTCAGCAGAGATGATTGTTCTTGTCCCTCATTTACCGTGGTACTGAGCACTGGGAGGCCCTTGACAGTATCATGGACCAAAAAGATCCTGGGCTTTTGGGCTTCAGTTGTAGCTATTAGATTTCAGGTCTCACTCAAGGAATATTTTTTTTT